>JAQIWK010000748.1:0-13730 GCA_034695265.1 Dissorhina ornata | reverse complement strand
ACATGTCTAATTGGGAACCAAGTGATGATCGGCCACTCATTGACGCCCCGTTGCCGTCCACTCCAACACCACAGACGCCACGGGCGTATACCCCGACACCGGTGTCGGGACCACTAGTGGACATCGATGAGGCAGAACTTAAGCGTATATTAAGTGTACCGCCAGCACTACCCCGGCAACAATTACCGCCGGCATTGCTAACACCTGACAAATCAAAACCCGGTCAGTCAACCTCTGTTTCCGGTCCGGTCACTCAACCGCACGAAACCGAAACTTCCGGTGCAAACAAGAGTTGGCTCTATCGTGAAGCCATATCTAGACCAACCGTCAGCCGATTGTCGATTACACCGCCGATGACACCACAGGAGACACCACCCATCACACCACCGATTACAACATCAATGACTTCACAGACATCACAACCAGTTGATCGTAACTATGAAGGCTTGACAGGTCAACAAAGCAACGCAAACCAATGGTTTCAACCGACAGGTTTTCAAGCACCGGTTGTCCATCCAATTTTACATTCAACTCTTGGCTACCAATTGGCACCGACTGATTGGCGACCACCGACTGACCCGTCGGACCCACACTCAGGTGAACTGGATGTGAGTAGTGATGTCGAGCAGCAGTCGTCCACCGGTGTGGGCAGTCGTGTCCGCCAATGGTTTAACCATTTGTCAAATCGTAACGTCGATGATATGACACGCAAAACAAAACGTGATTTAAATAAATTGAAACAAAAAGGTTTTGACGTGAAGTACGGCCAACGGTATGAAATTGGCAGCGGAAGTTATGGTGGCGTTTATACAGGCATCTATACGCCCAGAGTAAGTTTTGATCAAGGTAATTTTAGTTAAATAGAGTTGAATAATTAAATTTATTATAATTTGTTATAATTTATAGATTTCAACGCTAACCGACATTGAGGGCCGATATATTGGTGCCGCACAACCTGGCGATAGGTTTGCGGCCAAATATATACAAATGACATACAATTTCAATGCAAGGTTTGAGACCCGACTCTACCATGAAATTGAAAAACATGTTATGAAACGACTGGCCAGTCATCCATATATAGTATCCTTTAAAATGGCTATCAATTTGGGGGCAAAATATGCAGTAATTAACAACACGTCTAATGATTACTTTTATAGCTACGACCGTATGTTCCTGATTATGGACCTGGCTGATAAAGGTGACTTGGCTCAATTTGTTGACCGAGACAAGTGTAATGATAGTTATGCCATCATGTTTATTAACCAATTGTGTAATGGTAGGTAATGTTTATTATATTTTTTGTTAAAATTATAATTTATAAATCAATTTAATTATTAATACTGGAAACAGGTATGCATTATATGCACACCAATGGCATCATTCACGGCGACGTCTACTCAAAAAACGTGTTGCTATTTAGCGGTCAAAATCGGGGCCAACTTGTGGCCAAATGGACAGACTTTGGACGCAGTTTGGCGCGCGACCACTGGTCAGGTTCGGGATTGACTGACCAAGAATTTCATAGTTTTCAGCGCCAAGACATCACACGATTGATTGTCATATTTGGATGGTTGATAAGTTGTGTCCAACGAGTAGGTCGTCGTAATACCGGCGCTAATCTTCAGCAAACACGAGATCTGATGGATCACTTAAAACAAGACAATATAACACTAGATATTGCACTCAAAAACATTCAATAAACTAATACATCAATCAAATAAATTGTTGAAATATATTAAATGTTAAAATTAATTTCAATTTTAAAATGTTTTAAATCAATAAAACATTATTTGGATTAATTTAATAATGAATTTTAACAACAAATAAAATTCAATACAAATCAATTGGAGACCAAACACCACATCCACTAACAACATGTCTGATTGGGAACCAAGTGATGATCGGCCACTCATTGACGCCCCGTTGCCGTCCCCTCCAACACCACAGACGCCACGGGCGTATACCCCGACACCGGCGTCGGGACCACTAGTGGACATCGATGAGGCAGAACTTAAACGTATATTAAGTGTACCGCCAGCACTACCCCGACAACAATTACCGCCGGCATTGATAACACTTGACAAATCAAAACCCGGTCAGTCGACCTCTGTTTCCGGTCCGGTCACTCCACCGCAGGAAACCGGAGCTTCCGGTTCAGTCCAGAGTTGGCTCTATCGTGAGGCTATGACCACACCAACAGACAGCCAATTGCCGATTACACCGCCGATGGCACCACAGGAGACACCACCCGTCACACCACTGCCTTCAGGACCAAACAAGAGTTGGCTCTATCGTGAGGCCATGACCACACCAACAGACAGCCAATTGCCGATTACACCGCCAACACAACCAGTTAAGCGTAACTATGAAATCTCTAATAGGGATCACGAAATGGCACCCGACGATTGGCAGCCGCCCAGCGAGTCAATGCGGTCACTATCGGGCGAACTGGAAGTGAGTAGTGATGTCCAACAGTCGTCCCGTAGTGTTGGCGGTCGTCTCAAGCGATTCTTCAAGCGTTTGTCAAAAAGTGGTAATCCGGAGGACAACTTAACTCCCAAACAAGTGTTGTCCAACAAAACAGATAGAGATTCAAATAAATTAAGACAACGGGGTTTTGACATACAGTATGGCCAAGATGATATTGGCCAGGGTAACTTTGGTACAGTGTTTGTGGGCACTTATACACCTGAGGTAAGTTTGCTAATAACTTTTATATACTTATATCTAAATTTAACTTGATCATTTTGTTTTGTATTACAGATTTCTAGGTTAACCGAAACTCAGCGTAGATACTTGGGTAACGTCCAGCCGGGCGGTCGGTTTGCGGCCAAATACATACAAATTGAGAAAAAATTTCTAACCCGGGTATTTCATGAAATTGAAAAACAGTCAATGAAAAGGTTGGGAAATCATCCAAATATTGCCGGATTTAAAATTGCTATCAATTTAGGCCAACGAAAACCGGTCCTCCATAACAATGGCAAAGACTTTTTCTATAGCTATGACCGGATGTTCCTAATCATGGATATGGCTGACAAGGGATCAGTCGACGACTTCATTCAAGATCAAAAAGTCACCGACTATTATGCCATACTCTTTATGCGAGACATGTGCACAGGTATTCAAATGTTAAACTATTAATTGTAATATAATTTGTAAACTAATTTATAATTTATTTAAATAACTAATAGGTTTGCAATATATGCACCAAAAAGGTATACTCCACGGTGACATTCACGCCGGTAATGTGCTATTGTTTACCGGGTCGACAAATCCCGACCAATTGGTAGCCAAGTATATCGATTTTGGCCAAAGTTTGGCTCGGGATCACTGGTCAGGTTCGGATTTGACTGACCAAGAGTTTGACAAACTAACGCAAGGTGATTGTTGGCAAATGAGTATTGTATTCAAAAACTTGATTACTGGGGCCGAATCGGCCGCCGACCGGAATACTGGCCTCGATCTTCAGCCGATGCGAGATATGACCGCAAGATTAAACACTATCGATACGTCAGGTGAGACACTGGACACTATACTCAAAGACATTAAGTTTAATATCTGGTTTTAAATTAGTGTCAATGGTTTTGTACTAATAAAACAAGAAAATTAGATTTTATGTCTAAAATTTTTATATATTTAATTTACTTTTAATTAGAAATAATTTAATTTTTATTTTAACAAAATTAATTTAAATAATATTATTTAAATTTTATATTATTAACTAAAATATTTAGACATCTAAACATAAATTGCCCTCAAGATGTCTGGTTGGAGATCAAGTGATGATGTCTTTGATGACTCGCGGCCGTCCAGTCCAACACCATCTGCGGGAACAGCGGCGGACACCGATGATGAAGATTTATATCCCGTAATGAGACCATCACAACGATGGTCACCATCATTGCATGGCTTTGGACAGTCAACTTCAGGTGCGGCCGCTTTTTCTGACGCGGGATCTCCTGAACAGACATATTTACAGACATCACCGCAAAATGTTTTGCGTAATTACCAAATGGATGATAGGAACCACCGGATGGCACCCGCAGGTTGGCAACCGACACAACCATTAGAGTCACAGTCGGGTGAACTCAATGTTAGCAGTGATATATCAGGTACTGGCAGTCAATCACACCAAACCAATCGGGATGTCCTGCAAAGGTTGTCATCAAAAACAACTCGTGATTTAAATAAATTAAAACAAAGAGGTTTTGAAGTTAACTATAGCTCCCGATCGGCAATTGGTTCGGGAAATTTTGGGGAAGTGTTTGTTGGCACCTATACACCCGGGGTATGTACTTTGCATTGTATTTAAGTTTGGGAAATCAATTTAAATAATTAATTATTTTGTTTTATCATAGATTTCAGGTCTAACCGACAAACAAGGTCGGTATATCGGTGCCGTACAGCCGGGTCAACAGTTTGCGGCCAAATACGTGCAAACTATAGACTCATTTGAAGACCGAGTTTTTCATGAAATTGAAAAACAGGTATTGAAACGATTGGCCAAAACTAATCATCCAAACATTGTTTCATTCAAAATTGCCATCAATTTAGGTCCCAAACGGACTGTTATTCACAAAAAAATTAGTAATAACTATTTCTATAGCTATGATCGTATGTTTTTAATAATGGACCTGGCTGATCGAGGTACAGTGGAAGATTATACTGACCAAAATGAAGTCAACGATATATATGTCATTCAGTTTACAAAAGACATGAGTAATGGTATGCTTTATATGCACAACAACGGCATCATTCACGGCGACCCCCATTGGGGTAATGTGTTGTTGTTTAGCGCCCCAAACGCCGCCCAAATTGTAGCCAAATGGGCAGACTTTGGCCGAAGTTTGGCCCGCGATCACTGGTCAGGTGCGGACCTTACCGACCAAGAGTTTCATGAACAACAACGTGAAGATATTGATACAATGCTTAACACTGTTAACAGTTTGATATATTTAGCACAAAATGCTTCAAATGGTAACACCGGTGCCAATCTTCAGCCGGTCCACGATCTGACCGCTAGGTTAGCCAATACTGATGAGACACTGGACACTGTAATGCCTGACATTGTGTTTGACATATAATGTATATGAGTCTATTGTTTTAAATATATAAAGTATAGCAATAAATTAGTTATATTAGTTACAAGCTTAACATAAGTTACAATTAGTTATAAGTAAGTACAGGATTTATATGTAAATCATAGTTTTTTCACAATAGGCGGCATAAATGTAGGCAGGTAATACATGAATTAATCATGCTGTAGGTCAATTGATCTTGATACTTTAACTATCAAGTGTCAGATTTGATAAAATTAATTTTTATAGTCATCTATTGTCCACCTTATTAACTAGTGGATAAAAATCGTCATTATAGTTATAATATAATTTTATTTGTGTCTTAATATAAGCCATTTCTAAACAAAGACATAACAGTAATAAATTATATGCAAAGTTATAAACAATTTTAATTGTAACAGAATTTAATTAAAAATTATTTATTGTTAAATATAAAAATAAATTTTCTGATTAAAAAAATATATTATAAATTATTTATTTAATTAAAAATATTTGTTTACTAATGTTTACAATTGATGGCATAATTAAAGTGAAATCAAATTATTAATAAATTATTTTTATTATTACTAATTACAAAAAATATTTTTATAACAAACAAAACCCATCGGGTCTTAAGCACGCAATCAGTTAGTTATAATCAAAATTAAAAATTTTATAATAAAGTTGTTAATTATATATTTAAAAGGAAGTCATCTGTAAATTGGAAATTTTATTTTATAATAAATTTAATAATTAAATAAGTTTTGAAAATTTAATTTTATACTTGAATAAACTTGAAGTCAATTTTTAGATATGTAATTAAATATTTAAATTTATAATTATTTAATTATTTAATTTGATTTTAATTTTTTGTAATTCAACTGTTAATGTCAATGTTGGCAATAATTTAATTGCAAACTTTTTTTTAAATAATTATATCTTTGATTAACAAATATAAATTTTCTAAAATCTATTTACTTTTATTTATATAATTATTTTCTAAACAATAAATAAATGTAATAAATATGTAAAACAAATTAAAATACTTAAACTTTGTGAACAATATAGTAAATTACTTTATTTAAAATTAATTAACTTAATTATACTTTAATTTAACATTTAGGGAAAGCAAAAGATATACTAATATTTTATACTTAATTACAAAACAAAATTAGTTGCAAAACAATTATCCAAATAAATTCATTAACAAAACATAATTAATGCCACAAATATAAAAGTATTGATACAATTCATAGGAATTAATGGGAAACAAGTCATAGCAATAGAAAGCTATTGTCGGCCCAATAGTTAGCCGCTCTATGAATGATAATAATTTTAATTTTTGATTCAAATATAAGCAAGGTGATTTATATAAATAACTATATAATAACTGAATTGGCTTATGAGCTGTTTGTGTAATACGAGTACACATAACTAACAATATGTATATTAAACTAACCATGTACACTATAAATACACTGACCATAATCTTCAACAATAGTTTAGTGTTTGGATTATGTAAACTGTATAGACTTAGCTCAAGACCCAATGTACCAAGGTAATATATAATAAATAAAATACAACACACAAACATATTAACATCTTTTAATTGTTTTTGCCAATAAATATGGTATTTAACAAACTTCATCAAACCTCGTACGTGATTTACCTTGATCATTATTGTCATTTGTTGATTAATATCTTTAAATGTTAGGGATATATAGCAGGCAATTGACATAAATGTAATTAGCCCGGTTATTAATATAGCAAAGCCTTGCATTAAAGTAATATAGCTTAAAATATTTACTATAATAAGCGACAAAAATTGTATCCAGGTAGGTGTTTGTAAAAATAATTTGACTGTGATTACAGTATGTACTGTTGATAATAGCATAACAATAGTATAATAAGATATAAAACTAATATGTTTTGATGATATAGTTAACCAAAATAATAGACAGCGCTCAGGTGCCGGTTCTAGACTGTGCCAAAATAAGTTATTTCTATATCTGTTTAACCATGATAATGTATGCAATGTATATGTGCTTTCATGTATTAATTCAATTACACCAATTAAAAATATTGATACAAATAATGACACTAACATTGAATAAACTAATTTTTTATGGCCAAAAAATTGTTCAAGATCATAAACCAGTAATAATACTTGGTAATTATCGGCTAACAATGCTATTATAATACGTATTATTGATAATAGCATTGCAAATCTCATGCCAGCAATTATCTTGAACTTTTTTTGGTTGATTTTCTTTGAAATATATTCATTAGTATCTTGACTAATAATTACCCAGGTATTAGTGGCAAATTTTTCTAAAGCCATTACAGCTATTTCAGCATTTACATTTTTATCAATGTAATTATTAATAATATTATTTAGTTCATTTCCAGGCCAGTTAAGCAAATATTTTATCTTTGTAAACATGTTAAATTAATATAGAATCTTTATACTTTTAAATATAATTATTATATTAACTAAAAAATTATAAAATAAAAACAATTGATTTTTATATTTCTATTTGGAATCTTAATTTAAAATAAATAGTATTAATATAAATTTTTTTAATTTAAAATAAATTATATTTTAATATAATAAATCATAATAACATAAATCATTTTATATTAATTGCAATTTAATAGTAACTTTTAACTCTTAAACACTATCCTTGGGATTATTTCCTCCCAGTAAGTTTCAAAATTTTATTAAAAATCAGCCCTAAGAGGTAGAGCAAAAAAATTTCAGGAATGCCTCAACCAAATATTTAAGCTAATATACAAGTTTTTTGTTTTATAACAAATTATTTTAATTAAAAGTTATTAATGTTTAATTAGACATCACTCCTCAAATCCTCCCATAATAGTAGATATAGAACTTTTTGAACGTTTAACATTTTAGTGCTTTTGATTGTTTAAACAAACGATAGTTGACAGTAGCACTATACAGTGTGGTAGCAGTAGTGCAGTGTGAGCATGCGTTCACCATGATTTTTAATGCACACAAAGCCTGGAACGGAGAGATCCCAGAATAGTATTAAAGGTTGTAAATTATGTATAGTGTGGAAGTGTTAAATAAGTTTATCTAAAATATTAATGTTATAAAATATATTTAATTTATGTCATAGTAATATGAAATATAGTCATGCATCTTAATCATTACATTTAACATCTATTAATAGATATGAATTATGGGGCTAAGAAAAAGCTATTTATTTATTTATAATAAACTTAAAATAAAATTAAAGGTAAACTTTAATACTTTATTAATGAGTAAAAACATTAAAAATTTATTTTTTTTAAACATTTGAAAATAAATAGCTTTTTCTTCTTCCCTTTGATTCATATAAAAAAAATTTCTGTGAATTATATTCAAAATAATTTATTTTAATTTTATTAAATTTTATAAAGTTTACATAAAATTTAATTTTAGCTATAATTGTAATTAATAATTAGCAATTTGTAAAATAATATTTTAAAAAACTCAAACAAAATAAAAGAATTATTGGATTCAATATTGTTTTCCTAACATTTAATTAAATTAAATATTTATATATATATATATATTATTATTATTGAAATAAATTCATTAACAAAACATAATTAACTGCACAAATATAAAAGTATTGATACAATTCATAGGAATTAATAGGAAACAAGTCATAGCAATAGAAAGCTATTGTCGGCCCAATAGTTAGCCGCTCTATAAATGCTAACAATTTAAGTCTTTGATTTAAATATAATCCAGGTGATTTATATATATAACTATATAATAACTGAATTGGTTTATGAGCTGTCCGTGTAATACGAGCACACATCACTAACAATATATAAATTAAACTGACCATGAACACTATAAATACCGTGATACAAATTTTCCACAAAAGTTTAGTGTTTGGATTATGTAAACTGTATAGACTTAGCTCCAAACCCAGAGTACCAAGGTAATAAATAATAAATAAAATACAGCTCATAAAATAATTAATATCTTTTAATTGTTTTTGCCAATAAATATGGTATTTGACAAACTTCATCAAGCCTTGTACATGATTTACCTTGATCATTGTAAACATTTTTCTATAAATATCTTTAAATGTTAGAGATACATAACAAGTAATTAACATAAACAAAATGAGCCCGGTTATTGTCATAGCAAAGCTTTGCATTACAGTAATACACCATAAAATATTTACTAAAATTAATGTAACAAATTGTATCCAGGTAGGTGTTTGAAAAAATAAAATGAACGTGATTACAGCATGTAGTAACGATATTAGTATAACAAATGTATAGCAAAGTATATAACTAATATATTTGGATGATATAGTTAACCAAAATAATATCCGGCGCTCACGGGCCGGCCCTATACTGTGCAAAAATGCATGACTTTTATAATGATTTAACCATGATAATGTATGCAATGTATATGTGCTTTCTTGTTTCAATTCAATTATACCAATTAAAAATATTGATACAATTAACGACAAAAACATTGTATAGACTAGCTTTTTATTGCCAAAAAATGGTTCAACATCATATAACAATGTAAATACTTTTTTATTGTCAATTATCAAACCTAATATAATACGAACTATAGTTAATAGCATTGCAAATCTCAAGCCAATAATTACCTTGAACCTTTTTTGGCTAATTTGTTTGGTAATGTATTGATCAGTATTTTGAATTATAAATACAAAGTTATTTGCAATAAATTTTTCCAAAGCCGTTACAGCTATTTGAGCATTCACATTATTATCAATATAACTTTTAATAATATTATTTAATTTGTTTCCAGGCCATTTCAGCAAAATTTTCAAATTTATAAACATTTTAAATAAATATTAAATTTTTATATTATTACTATATTTACAAAACAAATGAAAGTTAGTTAAAAAATAGATTGTCTTAGCTAATATAAATATTTTATAACTATTATTAAATATTTTATAATTATTAGAGACTATCATAAATCATATCAAGTTAAAATATAATTTAAAACTATAATTGACTTTATATTAATGTAGGTAATATTAATAAGTTTAAGTAATATTACTAATATATTGATTTTAAATCTAATTATAAAATATGTAATCAATATAATCTATAATAAAATTAGGTTATATCATAATATAAATGTCAATATGATACTGTCAAAAGTTAATTAATCAATTATACACTGTTATTAACAATATAAAAGTGTTATTTAATTTGTTTCCAGGTTATTTAAGCAATTATTTTTTTTAATAAACAACAAATGAATTTAATGATGAGTTTTGAAATATTTTATATATTTAAATAAATCTATAGTTATTTGTTTGTTTTATATATTTTAAAACAGTATTAATAAAACTAATAAACTTTTTATTATTTTATTATTTTGTAATTTAGCTGTTAATGTCAAATTATAAGTTAAATAAACATTTAGACAATATAAAATATATACAATTTTAACAAATACATTTTTATTAAATTGAAATTAATTAAATAAATTCATTAATAAAATATAAAATATGTATAAAACTTTTCCAGAGATACAAAACATTTGTATAGAAATTAATAGTTTATTTATATTTAATTTAATTAAATACAAGTTTGCAATTTAATTATATAATTTATTAATTACAATTAAATTAAAATATTGTTATTATATATTTTGTAATTATAAATTGATTAAAAGTATTTGATATGATTGCAAATATATAATTTGCGTTAAACACATAAATTAAAAATATTTTGATTTAAATTTAAAAATATTACAAATAGTTTTATGTGCCGCATAAATAAAATAAAAATGTATTTTATAAATATAAATATAAATATAAATTTTAAAAAAGATTGTAATTTTAATTTACCTAGTTTTTTAAAAAAAAGATTCACATTAAATATTTACTTTTATATAAATTAAAATAATATAAAAGTCGATATAAAATATAGTATAATATATTTGAAACAAAAAAATCACATTAAAAACAATGTATTGATTATTATATTGTGTATTAAATTATGTATATTTTTTGGCAATACATTGATGATATCAATCAATTTATATAAATGGTTAATCACATGCAATTTTAAATTAAATGGTTGATCACTGTTTTGAGTTGGCCCGGTATGAGATGACCATATAGGCCAGCACTCGCATAGTCAGGCCATAGGCCACCAAAACGGCTAAATCTATGTAAAAGTCGTCTTCAGTTATACCAAACCCTTGCAATACAAGCGACGGATTACTCTTGTAATAGGTTTCAGACATTTTGTCAAATTTATCGGTGATATTATCTAAAAGTCCGTAATCATGTATACAACCCATCACTGGTACAATATCTTGGCCAAAAGCATTTTTCAAGTCACTCATGGTAATTTCTTTGATTGTCTGGCACCTGTCAAAGCCATAGATGGTTAGCACCAGTGTTTCAAAGCCTAGCCTAAAGTATGATAAGTAAGTAAAAGGGCGTATAAAGTCGGGCAAACTTTGTATCCGGACTAATAGGCCGGTAAATAAAATTAATGGTATTTGAGAGACGGCGCCGGCTATTGTGGCCGCATTGACATTGTTGGCGAAGTAGGCACTGATTATAAAGCCGACACTATCGGCCACCAAAGCCATTATCAATATAATGGCCACAAAGTAGGCGTATCGCCAAAACTCCATCAATTGGGCGGTTATTAAGTACGAAGATATGCCAAATATTATGGGAAATATCAAGTTTGGTATCAAATTGACAATATTTTTGGCCACAAAATACGAGCCGACACTATACCAGCCATTGAAGTACTCTTTTAAAAATACAGACACTTCCAGAGGAAATGTCAATATCGTTGGCATTAGACTCGTAAACGATACGAAAACCATAGCAAAAAATATGAAACCAAAATTGAGCATGGTCGACTTCTTGGGATCAGCCACCAAGAGTTGGTCAATGTTTTGCACCATTTCAAGCATTTGTGACGGATTTTGTTTGGCACAGCCATCGTTGGTACCTATGCTGGCGTTATAGTACATCATTGATATCAACACTAGTATACCGGCCGATGTGACCGCACGCATCATATAATCAGTTGGATCTCTGGTTGATATTAACAAAGATCTCTTTAATAGGATCCATGTCTTTAATAGTTCCCGACTTTTCTTTTGTTTTCGGGTTTTGCGACCAATTTTGGTGATCTTAACGCTCGACTCGACCAATAAGTCTTCAATTTTTTGCTTTTTCTGTTCAGTGGCCAATCGGGCGATCGTATCCAAGCCGTGGTCACCGCTGGCTATTTCGGTGATATAATCGGCCGGATTGTGATACTGAGGGCACATCAGGTCAAAGGAGTTGAGATATTGTAAGAGTTGAGTGGACGGGCCGTTGTATATGCACTGACCCTCTAATGATAATATGTATAGTGAATCAAAACACGATAGGATACGAGCCGTCGGCTGATGTATGGACGCCGCGATTGCTATCGGATCCTCATTTCTGGACAACTTTCTTAATAAAGTAACGCATTGTAGACACGAAACTGAATCCAAACCACTGGTCGGCTCGTCCAACATCAAGATGGATGGCGAAGATATCAGTTCCAGTGCTATCGACAGCCGTTTTTGTTGACCACCACTTTAATTATGATTATTAAAAAATCAAACAAATAATCATGTTAAGTTTATAGTTACAAATAGCAACTAGTTGATTGTATACATAATGTTTAAACAAAATAAACTAGCAACTAATTAATTTGAAATTAATACTAAATTTTAAATAATTAATTAATTTTTACAATTAGATAATTAAATGTATGATTAAAATAACGGTTAATTACCTGCAGTGTCCGACCCGTACTTTAGCGCAACACTCGAGCCCTAAATTGGTGATCAAAGTACGGACCAGATTCTGGTGATAAGTACTGTCTGGTAATCGTATTAACATGTTTTCATCGGGAAAAGTGGTCGCATTGTAGACATTGTCGTTGTCGTCAACTAACCTAACTTTAACCAAATTATTCATTTGAAAGTTTTTCAATTTGGACGCAAACAACAGGGTCTCCTCAACCGTCAAATGGGGTATAAGCGCCTCGTTTTGTGAATTGTAGGCCAACTTTACTTTTTTGTTGGCCCCGTTCACTATGATATCGCCGGTAACGCCTATCCGGCGCCGGCCGGCCAAACACTCAATCAGCGTAGTCTTGCCGGCACCCGACGGCCCAATAATAGCCGTCAACTGACCACTACGAATACATCCCGATAGTTCACGTAGTAATTGTGTTTCCTTTTTTTGCCAAAACTTTAAACTATGTGAATACGATTGGACAGTATAGGATAATTTGCTCCAGATCAATTCAAACTGTTTGGGCTTCCCGTTGGATACGGCCGACGGCGACCGCTTTATAACTTTAACTTCATTTAGTCCACCATTTTTACCGTTGGTCAACAGTTTTACCGACACTTCGCTAGACTCCGAGCTAGACATCACTTTGAGCTTGGTTAATTAATTGTCGTACACTAGTTTATAATAATAATTAATAAATAACTAAATTAATAAAGTGTTTAAGTTGTTATTAAATTTAGTTAAACTATAAATAAATTATTTAATATTTTTATTTAATATAAAATTTTTAGTTTACTGTAGTTTTTAGGGAAAGTTGAGGAAAGTTTGGGTAAAATTTTTTTCTTTCAAT
>JAQIWK010000747.1:0-13735 GCA_034695265.1 Dissorhina ornata | reverse complement strand
ATCCTAAAAGTGCTGCCATTATTGTCATCGGGTTTGGGCGACTCGATGTAAGTGCCCGAGTCTTCTTGGATTTTACGTATTTTATTACCGATACGGCCGACAATCAAACCCACATAATATGGCGGCACCACTAGATTCACGCCAATTGATCCTGGTTATTTTTTTAGTATCAAGCAAAAAAAAACAAAAATATTATTTATAAAGTTTGAAGGGAAAAAATTAAGGAAAAACTAGTATTAAAAATAATTATAAATTACTATTTCCAGTGAATCATCAGAAAAAAATTAAATGTTAAAAAAAAGTATTTACAAAAAAGTTAAATTTCCATAAGTTAAACTAGAAATAAATTAGATAAAAAGTAAACTAGGTAATATATTGTCAAACTGACCAGGCTTTTGTGAGTTGTGTCGATAGCGTTGTTTGCGGTCTTCGCCTATTTCGGTGAACCGATGGGATGTATTCAAGATTTCACGTTTGGCTTCGAGTACTTTCTCGCGGACACCAGTTATGATAAACACCGGCTCCTGACCGGCCACCGGCGTCTGGATGTGGACACCAAACTTTGTGCGCATTAATTTGATCCGGGCACCTAATTAAACATGACAATTTTTAGTAAACTAAATTAAACACATAAATAAAGACAATCAAACAATTTACCTTGCTTGCCAACAATTTGTGCCACATGATTGGTCGACGGGACGGGAACCACTTCACAGTATTTGTCATTTTGTTTAGCTTTCATTTTGTAGGCCATCGGTAGGCCATTACGATTGTTTGGCTGAAAAGCGTTCATCGGCCACACCATCGGCGGTCGGGGCGGCGATGGATATAATGGCCGTACGTTAGTTGGACCCGAAGATCCAGAAGAATCAGATGAACAGTTCGCGCCATCACTAATGTCTATGGTATCCACACTTCCATTGGATCCAAACGATGGTCGACTGAGTGGTGAAAGACTTGTTGGCGGAGAGACTGGTGGTGATGAAGGAATGACATCCAAAAGAGGTTCAGTCGATGCGAAAAACCCGTCCACAAACTGGTCCTGAAGTAGTTGGCCATCAATTGTGTCGTAAATAGTTTGGCCAAATGAGTCGGGAGGAGACGACCACAATGAATGAGTTTCCGACATCGGGTGGTAAGGCCACTGGTGGACACTTTTCGGTAAATGTTGGCCAACTTTATTGTGAAATATTCTTCGGGTGTCTTTAACGATATTTGGTGTCATTTTATGATGACTTTCAATGGGTTTATAAGATATCTTTAACTAAAAAACTGAATTTTAAAAAATGATTTAATTTATGATAAAAATTGCTACAAAAAAAGTCTATCAATCAGTCTATCCGTCTGTCTGTGTGTCCGGCAATCAACTGATATATAAATTGAAAATAAAACCCAATTTTTGGATTCAATGGTCAGTAAAAAAGATTAAAACTATTATTAAATGTTTTAATTTATATAAACTTTTATAATGTATAACATGATTGGCATTATTAACATTACTGACCTGTTTTTATGGGCAAAACTTGATATCACTATCGCGATTGATATCAAACTACTTGTGAATGGATTCTTGGGATCAACTGATAAGACAAACACCAAAATTAAACTAAACTTTTACTTTTCAATAGTTTTGCAAACGTTTTCCCAAAACCTTATGATATCATTGAAACAAAATATTTGTTTTAAAAGCTTAATCTCATAGACATGTGCTTTGATTACCGGCTAATCCTTTTGTAATGAAAATAAATTTTTATTAATTTAATATTTTTAAAAAATGATAAATACTTACAGTTTATTAAAGTCTAACTAAAATACTAACTATCAGGACTTTTTTTACAAAGTTTAAATTTAATTTGACTTTTAGTTTTTTTTTCAATACAGTATTCAATACGAAAAGTATTCAATGCTTTTTTAAAGTCATATTTCACTACCAATTATGGGATTAAACAAAACTATTTGTATTGAAAAAGGCATTGAATTACAACTGAAAACAGTTATTGATCTATGACCTGGGTTATTTTTAATCAGATATAATTTACTAACAGGTGATGGATAGGTGACTGACAAGGGTTTGCCGGCTCATTGTCACCAATTGAATAAACACATGGACTTTGATAATTAGATATATAATTGCTACTTAAATATATTTATATATAAATAAATTGACCAAGATAAAATAAATTTAATTCAATTAATAATAAAGTTTTTAATTTATTTATTTTATAGTAAATAGAAGACAATGAGAAAAACAAATTACATTATAATCACAATTATATAATTGTAATGATTTTGTTTTGTTTAAGTTTGTAATTTTTGCCCATTAATTAAAATTTAAAATTAATATTACAATTAAATTTGATAATGAAATGAGTGTTATATCGTACAATTTGTATTTTTAATTGTCCTTGTTAATTACAAATTAATTAAATTGTAAATTAATATATATTTTGTTCGCTTAGTTCTTAAGGGTGGCCTTTAAATGTGTTTTTCAAATACTTTTAATTATTATTTAAAAGTTTTAATTTTATTAATTTTTTTTATATTTCAAATGACTAGAAAATTATGCCAAAAAAACAAAAATTATAAATCAAATTATAATACAATATAAATAGCAATAAAATTAATATATAATGTAATGTAAAAATTGTTTTTTTAATACAAAATGAATTATTATTATTATTATTTAAAAAGTTTTAGTTTTGTTGAGCATTTAGTTTTGAACTGAAAATTAAAATTGTTTTAAAAGTCTTGTTATTTATATGAAATATAAACTAAAAAACTATTTTTTAAAAATTATTATTTAATTTATTAATAGCAATGAAAATCCTTTTTTGTTTATTTAGTTTAATTAAGTGTCAAAAGCTTTTAGTTTTTAAGTATAAATTTCTGTTTAAAAATTATCCCAAAAAAGTATTTAAAATTTTTAAACATAAAAATCAATTAAATTTTTGAAACAATTATGTGAATGAATTAGACGTTCAAAATGTTTGGCTACTTTTTTACCATAAAATTGTCGCAAAAAAGTATTGAAAAGTAATATTTAAATGAAATATAAATTGAAAAAAATTATATCAAAAATAATATAAAAATAAACAAATATTTATAAAACAAAAACTTAAAATATAATTATAATTAAATAACGCTGTAAACGAGTATAACTGTATTGACATATAAAGTGTTACATATAAAATTGATCAAGATCGTTTTGTATGGTATCTGTAAATCATTTATAATAATTTTTTCCCCAACAGATAAAGTTGTGCTGTTATTACATGTAATTAATTAATTAATTGATTGTCAATCAAAATTAAACTATTGATAATTCATTTTGTATTTGAATTTTTGGTTTCACTATCAAAAAAACTTATAAAACAATATAATATTTTTAATTAAAAAACAAAAATTAATTATCAATAGTCAGCGAAAGACAGAAAGTTAGAAAGAAAGTCTAATTCGTCGCCCAAATAGGATGTAATAGTTAGTCATTTACAGACTTTTCAATTAAATTAATTCAATTGATTGATTAGTTTTTCACTTAATTATAAAATCCTTACATTTTTTTTAAATACATTATATTTGTTGTACTGATTGAGTATTTTTTGTTTTGTCTTAACGTACAGTACATTATACAGAAAGAAAGTTAGTTAAAGACTAAACCAATCACTGGAATCGATGGATCAAATCAAACAAATGATAATTTGATGATAAATGGTATGACCAATACATTAGACAAAGATAATAGTCTAACACTTAATGTGATCCTAAAGTACAGTACTGTTTGCTTAAGACTTTTTTTAATCCCAATTTAATACAATTAAACTTTTTTTTTTGTGTAATAACTGATTGGGTTTTAAAACCAATTACTTTCAATAAACTATAATACAATTTAAAATCATTTCAAATGTCAATCATTAATAGTATGTATAATAATAATAATAATATAATTAATTAATTATATTAAACAATAATAAAGTTATTGTAATAAATTTGTTTTTGACAAATATTATCGGTTAGAGTATATCGGTTTCGAAGATTTTCTGATTAGGATCACCGCCGGCCACACCGGCGGTCACACCATTGGAAGCGTTGCCATTGGCTTTTGGGGCTAAATCCCGAAGTGAGCCGTGAACTGCCGACATATTCACCGACGCCTTTGACACTATATTACTCTCGGAACCAGTCTTCTTGAGATCATTCAGCAAACCTCTGGGTATTTGACCGCGACTTAGCTGCTGAAGTCGTGTATACTGTTCTTGTAGTTGTCGTTGCTTTTTCAACAACTCTTGGTGTCGCTGTTCCAGCAGTTCTTGACGCGATTGGGCGAACCGCTTCTCGACTACCGATCCCTGTGAGCCCACCGATGATAACGATGTAATGGACGATGAGGGCGGCACAGCCAGGTCATCGCCATCCATCATACCTAATCATACATACATACAAACAAAAAACATTAGATTACTAATCATTAGATCCAAACCATTCATATAACCAAATGAATACCTTCGGGAGGTGTAGATCGTGGTCTCAGACCACCGGCTGATGGCTCTGAATTAGATCTCATTGCAGAGGTCGGCGGCCGGACTGCAAATGATGTCAAATTCATAGGATTAATACGTGATGACGAAGATCGTGGCGGCGGTACTGGTATTGTCGGCACGAGTGGACCTATTTGTTTGTCAAAATAGCGGGAATTGTTTGGCCATTAATTGGGTTCAGATGTTTTTCGGCTAATCGTTTGATCACTACTACTACTACTATTAGTTTAGCACTACTTAATTGGCACTACTTTTTTAAATTAATTAATTTAGTTTACAATTAATTAAAACATTAGTTGAATAGCATTTATGTAATGCCTTTAATTTGTTATACTTTTTTACAACAAGTTTTTCCGTCAAATCAATGCATTATTTAAATTAAATTTAAATTATAAATAAAATTATAAATAACATACAAATTAAATCATAAAAAACAAGTTTTATTATTTCAATAGTTAGTCATAAAAACTAATAATAAAAACTAAATAATAACTACAAATAATAAGTAAATTAAAAGTGATATAACTTTTAAAATATGTAAATTCAATTTAAATAATAAAATAAAAACATTTCATTCAATTTAAATGTAAATTAAAAGTTAAATTATTATTAAACTTAATTTTAAAATAGCTAATAATTCACTAATAATTATAAGTTAAATAACAATAAAGTTAAACAAATTTAATAATAAATAATACGGAAATTAAATTATAA
Organism: Dissorhina ornata; assembly: GCA_034695265.1. Taxonomy (NCBI): domain Eukaryota; kingdom Metazoa; phylum Arthropoda; class Arachnida; order Sarcoptiformes; family Oppiidae; genus Dissorhina; species Dissorhina ornata. The sequence goes on along the minus strand of JAQIWK010000747.1, from coordinate 8,486 downwards.
ATTATAATTCAAATTAAAATTGAGTAAATATATTGCAAAACATGTTTAAATTAAAATATTATCAAACTTTTTGATGCATTTTGATTATATTATTTAAATAATTGCATTTAAAATTAAAAATATTCACATAATTATGGACAGTTAGTTATAAATTAAAAGTTATTATAACTTTTAATTAAAGCTTTTGTATTATAAAATTGTTGCGTTTAATTAAGTTTATGAATTGTATGCAAACAAACAAAACAATTTTTTTAAATACTAAAACACCAGTAAATCAATCAATCAATCACTTCATATAATCCAATCACCTTTTTTGCCGACCGTCGAGTCCATCGAACCCATTGATTGTAACAATTTTCTGGCCGTCGATGTCTGGCCAACACCTAAGCCGCCGCCACCGCCGGCAGTCGTACTGTTGTTATTAGTGGTGGTGTTAGCCGTCGATGGCTTTGAAAATGTCTGTAATTCATCCAAAAGCGAGTCCAAGACATTGGTTTTGGATCCATCCAATGGTAATGGTGTGGCCGGTGTCACCTGTATTATCGTATGCGGTTCCAGGTCTTGATCGTACATCTATCACCGGCACAACAGGTATACAAAAAAAAACAATTTATTAAACACTTTTAACTAATCAACAAAAACAAAACCACAACTAAATACTACTTTCAAAATTACACTTTCAAATTAGTTAAACAACAACTTTCTCATCACCAACAACAACAAAATGATCATGGTAAATCTTTTTTACATGGTAAATACAAATTAATGGACAAAAAAATAGATTTTATAAAAAAGTTATGAATATGTTATATAAATATAAAATTAATTATAATTAATGAATGGATTTCAATGATTAATGAATGGATTTTAATGAATGAATTGAGTGAATGTGTTTTGGTGTTTTGAGTCTAAATTCAAACGGACCTGATCATTTTTCTGGTCACTCATTTGCTCGGGCATTGTAGGCATCGACGCGAATCCCCGCCACAGACTGCATATTATTAGTTCACATAATAACATGGATTTCCAATCAATTTTATATATTTTTTTAAATTACACATAAAAAACAATATTTTAATCAATTGATTAAAATCATTGCAATCAATAAAAATTAATTAATTGTTTCTTAGGATTAGTTTAATTCATGGCAAAAGTCATGCCTTTGTTTTGTTATAATATATTATGTTTTTAAGGATATTATTTGGAAATCATTTGTTTAAAATTGATTAAACACAACATGCACTGGTCATTATGCACAGGTAATCATTATATTACTTTGTAAATCGGATTCATTTAATTTAATTATTTTAAAAAACCCATGTAGTCTTAAGACACACATGCAGTCTGTTTTGTGGGACACATCGGGATATAAATAATTTTCAATCAAATCTCAATCAAATCATTATTAGCCAAATGGGCCGACCTTTTCAATGGATTGGATTTTTTTAGATGCCTTTGTTTTCAATGGCAAACATTAGGATTAATTATGTAATTAATAAATTCAGGCATAAGTTTGCAAAAAAAAATTTTAAAAATGCATAAAACTTTGTTAATTATAATATACAGTTAATTTTCTATATTAATTAAAATTTTTACTGTTTGTTAGTTAATTTATAATTTATCTAACATTCAAATGAATTTAAAAATTATTGTAATTTACAATTAACTTTTAAATTAAACTTTATTCAACTGTATATCATAATTATATATTTATTTAAAGTTTAAAATTTCAAACATTTTTCATAAATATTTAATTAATATTTTCGGCAATAAATGGACGGAAGACTAGGAATAATAATAATAACAATCATAAGTAAGTAAATGTCATAAATGTCTGTCAAAAATCATGGATCAAATAAAAGACTAATTCAAAGAAATTACTCAATTTTGTGATTAACATTATCACGAAAGTTAGGGCTCCGACGCCATGACTGCATACGTTTGGCCTGAATTTCAATTCAATCATTAAATTACAATTAATTTCTTGTAATTTGTTATTTCAAAACGGATTAGGTTTTCATGTCTTTTGGTATTTTTAAAATTTTTAAGTTCAAAACAAAAACTTTCAATAAATAACTATCAACTCGTTTTTAAGTCTCAAAAAATAACTATCAAAGTCTACAAAATTAACTAAAAAACAACTATAAAAAGCAATTGTCATACTCTGGACGCGAAGTCCGCGCTGTCGGTCGACACCGATTGCAACAACTGAGACGATGGCGAAGAACTATTAGCATTAGTGGTCGACCTTTGCTCCTGAACTGATGCCAATCTAATCAAATCATACAAACAAATCAAAATTAATCAAAAATCAATTTGAAACTAAATTTAAAACTTCAAAACTACATTACCTTTTGAGTGTAACCAAAGTTCCGGTCAATTTTTTGCACCTTTTGAGGGCTGTCTCAAGCCGGTCGGGCTCGTCCTTCAAAAATCTATTTCATTTTAAAATAAAAACAATTAATTGAAATTAATTATAAATCAAATTAAAAGCAATTAAAAGTCAATGAAATACTTTTCTTCTTTGACGCAACACTCCATTTCTTGACTCATAACAGACTTAAGTGTTTGGCTGAGCGGTGGGTACCGGCCTTTGAGATCGGCCACAGTCTTGGATGCGCGGGACAACACCATAGCCATGGTCTCGACGTGAGACATGTTGACCCGACACCTCCTGTTTATCACATTTGAACGCAACTCTTCCACTTGAGTCTCGAGTTCGTGAAGGTCTTTGTCGAGTCGGCCGACGTCGTGGCCATAACTGTCCCTTTCGGCCGATATCTTCATCCGTTCCAATCGGAACTGACTGTCGGCCGAACCCGATATGAAAGACAGTGTTGTCTTAATCTTATTGCAGGCGTCGCGCAGTGTTTCCCGAGCCGTTGACGTCTGTTGGAGGGCCAGGCGTCTCAACGACCGGCACTCTCCCCGCAAGTCTTTTGTCTTTTTACGGATTTGTTTCAATTGGGATAACATATCAGTCGTCAAATTGAATGGCAGTTCCCCTCTATAGCCCACCAGTGCCGCCGGCTTTGGAGGTGGGGCTGGCTTTCCAGACTTGTCTGGATAATTGATTAACAAAACATTAAATTTAATTACATTTCAAACTATTATCTAAAAAACAAAACACACGAAAAAAATCCAAAATTACATAATTGTCTCACATTTTTCCAAAAAAAAATTTCAATTATTTTAGACATTTCTTAACAAATTAGCTTAATTTAAATAAATATATTATAAGTTTTAGTTAAAGCTATTTCTCTTAATACAAGAATATAAGATTTTAAAATAAAATAAAAATATATTTAAATATTTAATAATATGTTTTGTATATATGAAATGTTTGTGTTTAATATAAATGTAACATAAAAAACAGTAGTTTATTAAACCTGTGGTCGATAAAGCTGTTCGTGACTTAATCGCTGGCTTTGCGGGTCTTTCGCCTAAAAATAGTCGTTTAAATAAAGGGAAAGAAATTGAAAAACAAAAAAATAATGCATAAACTAAACCAAACTCTCAAAACATAGCTAAACAACTAAACCAAACAAAAAATTCAAATTATAAAAAATAAGTTAAAATCGATTTACAAAAATTAGTAATTAATTCATAAAACAATTAATTAAAACAATTATTAATTAATTAGTAAACCAAAAGCCAAACGGTTTAAAAAAAGATAAACCAGAAAAGGATAAACTTATCAATGGACTCATGAATATAAAAAGGATTTAAACACAAAATATATAAACGGATTTAAATGAAATTGAATTAAAACAAAAGGTTTTGAATGTATGATAGTTATGAAGGTGTTTATCGTATGGACAATAACCTGCTCGCTGTGGGGTATGTATGAACTGATCCGAGTCTGATGTCTCTTCATTAAATGATACGGATTTCTCTTCTATAAGATATAGTCATTTGAACAGTAAGTATAAGCACAACATTCATCACTCATTCACCATAGAAATTAAAAGCTAATAAATGTCACAACAAAAACAAAACTAAATCATTAAAAAAAACATTTATAACTATTTAAAAAACTAAAACTCAAAATGAAAACTCAAACCAAAACTAAACAAAAATAAACTAAATTTCTCAAAACATAAACTAAATTAAAAATTATATGCAATATAAATAAGTATTTTATAAAACTAAAAAAAAATAATAATAACTAAAACAACCAAAAAAAATAGTTATTTAAATGACAAAACAAAGTCTAGGATTAGTTAGTTTTAGTCTACCTTTGAAGTGTTGTCTCTGTATTTGAGCATTTGTTAAATTGCAATCAATTTCACAATTAGTTTCTACATCTGATTCATCATCATCTGTAACACAAATCGCTTGAAAATATTAGTTAATTAACCAAAAAATCCTAAATTAATCAATAAAGCAATGCTAATGTCATGCCATTTATGCTATTTTCAAGTGATTAGTTAACAACAACTTACAAAAAAGTTTGTTAACATACATGTAATTGTATTGACACGAAAAAAAACGAGTGAATAAACCAATTATTTAGTGAATAAAAAAGTGTGTTTCAAATAACAATTAATTAAATGTCAAAGTGTTTTAGTTTTAGTATTGGATAAAACAAATTAATTAAAATTTAAATACATTTATATTAATAGTTAGTATAAAAGTTAAGTATAAAAATTTTAAAAATATATCTAGTGAATTAATTAGTGATTTGATTGGAATTAATGTGAAAACACTTATCAATTAAAATTATAACAATTACTTAATTTTAAAAATAAATAAATAATTATTAATAAATAATAATTAAAACAAATGAAATACAAACCAGATTTGATACTCTGAGCGGGCGTTAGAGCTTTGGTGACAACATTAGTGAGACTAACGATTTGTCTCTCCATTTGTTGCATCCGGACTCTGGCCTCTTCGTCGATCACAGGAGTTCCAGCGCCCGATCGCATACCGTAGACACCGTACGGGTCATCGGGAAACGAATGCATGGACGACGACGGGTAGCCCGAGAACGAGGCCCGTACGTGAGTTGGCTGGCCGTCGTGCGGCGGCATTCGCGACCGTTCGGGAGATGATAGGTAACCGGAAAAATCTTGCGCACCGTACCCGCGGCCAGACATGTCGGCCGACGGGTAATGACCGGTCACCGAATACGGCCGGTCTGGAAGCGGACGATTTTGGTGATATTGCTGGCCAACCATCGATGGCGAGTTCATTGGCTGATTGGTGGGTAGGGTTTGGCGGGAAGCAAACGAGCGTTGAGGTTTAGGCGGCGGACCTCCTACTGTCGTCATCATTTGGCCTGACATTCAAACAAACAATTAATTATCACAAAAAAATTTATATAAAAACATAAAAATTCAAACAAGAAAATCAAGCAATTTAAACAAAAAAGCAATTAAAAATAACTATAAAACTAATGAATGAGTTAAAAGACTAATGATGTTTAACTACCGATAGGATCTTTTGGCCGTTGTTTTGATATTAAATCGGGCGAAACGGGCCGTTGTGTTGGCGACGCCGCCACTGAATTTGGCGTTTGATTAATACTATTAGCGTTGGAGTCGTTTATATTGCCGTAAAGCGAGACTATGTGGGCGTTTCGGGGAAGGGTTTGTGAATAGCCTTTTAATTACAATACAAACAAACAATTAATATAACAAACCGGATATTGACTTCAAAAATGCTTTTGTGTCTTAAATCTAATTAAATCTAATGCAATGTAAGCACTAATAAAGCCTTTCTTAAGTGCCAAACGCTAAAAGACTATTAATGTTTGTCTATTATTAAGCAAACAATAAGTTTTATAAAATTGTTTTTGTATTTACCCGGAAATGGTTTACTACGTTCGGGTGGTTGTGGCGGCTGTCCAGCGGCACCGTACGGCTGTCCCCGTCCTAGCATCACCTGTTGTCGGTACTGAGCCGGCAATATAATGGTACCGTAGTATTGCGATTGGCCGCCAGTGGTGGGCAACGGTTTGTCGGGCAATGGACCCCGTTTTCCCCGATGAATGTGTTGCGACTGATACTCCGATTCAAACTCTGGTTCGGAAAAGTAGCCAAACTGTTCCGAGTCGGACATACCGACGGCCGTGTTGGGCATAGCCGCGTGACCGCCCACCGGTTGGGGACCATTGGCCCCGTGCTCGTAGATACGTAGGACACACCGGTCGCGTATATCTCGTAAGTCTTCCAACTCGTAAAACATGTCTTTGGATCCGTCGTGAATGTAGATGCGAATCGATGGACAGTCCAAGTACTCCATCGATAGCTGTCTCGGGAACGACCTGTCCGTACAAAACCATAATTATTATAGTTATTAACACATTGTATATATTATATATCAACGACTACACCAATTATACACAAACACATTATTTGTAAAGTCATTTGGCATATAATAAGTTCATTATAATAATAAACTATTAAATCAAATGCATTTTCACGCATAGCTTTCCCGTTCACTAAACGGCACCCGAAAAACAAAAAAAAAAGTTATAAATAGTTTCCTAAAAATGTGTCTATAATTGTGGTTAAGTTAACATCTCATCAGATAAACACACAAAACCATCAAAAATCAAGTAAACAATTCAAAAGTTAAAACAGTCGTCAGATTAGAGATAGAAAGAAAGAAAGAAAGAGAGAGAGAGAGAGAGAGAGAGAGAGAGAGAGAGAGAGAGAGAGTAAAAGTCAAACCACAAACTAACTAAACAAACAGATAATTAAACGCAATGTTTGACTAAACAAATCACTTTGCAATCCAAAGCACATCCAAAGAGTGATAACAAAAAATCAAATGAGCGCACAGGGAGTGGTGTAATAATAGCCGGATTATTATGCCATAAACACAAGCATATCAGGTGTTATCTTATTATATAACCACAAACCACTACTGGAAGTGATAGACAACAACAAACATAATGAAGATAATGAAGACATGCGGTCGGGTGTGTGTGTGTATGTGATTGGCCTAATGGGGTGGTGAATGGTGTGGATAATGTGGACATACCTGACAAAGAGGGCTTTGACGGTATCTAATGAAGTGATTTCATTGGGCAATAGGGCTCTCTTGGTCTCCGACCGGAACTGTAAGAAAACGAGACCGAGAGAGCGGTCGTGTGTCTTGGATGGCGTGCGGACAATGGGAAGCGATGACCGTATTTTGCCGCCCCGTCGGAAACCGGTGGCCGATGTTTCAATTTCGGACATAATACCAGGGTCATCGTCAAACAGCGTGCTCGATGGCTGGTAAACAAAGCGGTCCAATGGGGTCGTACTGGCCGGCCGTTGCGGCTGCGGGTGATGTGGTTGTTGTTGTAGGCGTTGCTGTTGTTGTTGTTGTAGGTTATGGTGATTGGCCAACGATTGCTGGTTTAGTTGCTGCTGTTGTTGTTGTTGTTGATTGTGCTGGTGATTGGCCGTCACGTGTTGGCCGCCGCCGTTATTCATCGTCCGTCGGTTGGCCTGCGGGTGTTGGACCGGCTGTTGACCTCCCGGTTGTCCGCCGGCACCTGAATGGCCGTCAGATACACAACATTTAAGTCGACGAAACAGTTTTGAATTAATACTTTTAAATCACTTTTAATTAAAATTATTATAAATTAATAACTAATAAAAAACTTTATAATAATAAATGCAAACAAATTATAGTTATTTTAATTATTTTTGATATCATTTTATAATTTATGCCAAAAAATAAACATATATTTTAAATTTTTTTGGTTGAAAAACAAGTGTTGAATAGATTTTTAAATTATAAATTATTATAATTTATAATTACTTTTTTTGAGTTATAAATATAACCCACAAAACAATTAAAACTAAATTATAAATAATAAAAATTAATTACAATTTTTAAATACAGAGACAGTGTTATAATGACAATCACGTGACTGTATATATAAACACACATATAATTTGCAATATACAATAGTGAGGCACTCGTATGAGTCAAATAGTAAACTATTTTTTATTTTTTCAAAAATAATAATAGCTTTTCATAATATATTGTATTAAATTTTTGGCAGCACTTTCACTATTACTAATACACAGGCTTTGACTGTACTATTATAGTGGGGTGTGTGCGCGTGCGCACATGCAAATATATTATTATCACAGGTGCCCCCGGTACTTTGATTTTAAAAATATTTTTGGTAAACCGCAAACTCCCACTATACTTAATTTATTACACTATTCAGGCATAATAAATGTGTGCATAATAGTCATAACTTAAGTGTAACATTGTATGAATATTATCTAGTTAATTAAATATGAATACAAGCTTAGTTTAGGCAATATACATTTAATTATATAATATTCTAATAGAATTTTCTTTTAATATATAAACTTGGTCATAAGCACTGGTCATTTATTAATATATTTTATATTAAATTTTTTTTGGTATACAATACAAAAGTGGATTATTTATACAACTGAATATACATTCTCTGTCTCTCTCTCTCTCTCTCTCTCTCTCTCTCTCTCTCTTAGCCTCTCTCTCTT
>JAQIWK010000746.1:0-13735 GCA_034695265.1 Dissorhina ornata | reverse complement strand
TCTCTCTCTCTCTCTCTCTCTCTCTCTCTCTCGGCTAATCATTATAATTATTATTAATTTTAAAAATGCATTTTTATATCTAATTCAAAATTAGTTACACTTTTAGAAATTACATTAGAAATTAATTTTAAATTTATTAAATAAAAAGTTGTTTTATTTTACAAAAACACAAGTTATGATAAAAAATTATTTGATTTGAATGTGTCTTTACGTGACGTGTCTGTCATTTCAAGTCAAGACATCTTTATTTAAGTTTTTTGAAATTTTAAACATTAACTTGACATAAGTTTGCATTTTTTTAATATAAGAAATTTTTGATTTAAAAATTTATTTCAAATAAAATACTTTCAAAGACATTCACAACGGATGTCTTGTAAAGTCAATCAAATGCTCACAAAATAACTTCACTAACTATCGATCACATCATGAAAATTAAGGCAATAAATAAAGATTTAAATGAAAAAAAACTAAATAAATAAATATAAATAAATAAAAACTAAATTAAAACAAGTTTTTCAACCAAATTAACTCAATTTTATTTTGACTTCTTATTTCATAAATTAAGTCAAATATTTTTATTAAACCAAAAATAATTGTCAAAACTATTAAGTAATTGCTTAACCAAACAAACAAACAAAACTTTTTTAAAAATAAAATAACAATTTTCTCACATAATTTGTTTCTTTAGCCCCAATTTGTCGGTAAATAAATTGATTTAAATATAGTTTTTCTACGAAAAATAAAATTTTGTCCAAAAAACAAAATCTATATTTTCTTAATAACCAAAATAATTAAATTTAATATTTTATATAAAATTAAACGCTTTTTCTATTTCATTAGCGATTGCAACCGAAAAAACAAGTTGTCGTTAAAATTAATTTTATTTTGTATCTAAACAGCAAAGAGAGAGAGAGAGAGAGAGAGAGAGAGAGAGAGAGAGAGAGAGAGAGACCAGTGGAGAACGCGTCAACTTTTTATTTTAATTGAAAGATAAGACAAAAATCAAAATTTAATTTTATTTCAAACACTTATTTTTTAAGGGAAAAAAATAAATTACTGATGGGTTAAGCGTTTGACTGCAAAAACATCTTTTTAAAACAACTTTATATACGAGAAAAATAATAATCATAAGAGATGTCCGCGTTTTTAAAAACTTATTGAGCGATAAATTTATGGCAGATATCACATCATTATTATAAGGATGACTAGTGTTTTGATTGAAAGTACAATCAACTGAATTAATATTTTTATTTCAAAAAATACTAGCATTTCATACATATTTGCCTGATTTGTTGATAGTGTGTACACAATATTTCTCTCAACATAAAGATTTATATATAAAAAAGTAAATTTAATTATAAAACAAATATTAAATATAAAAAAGCATTCAATTTAATGGATGAGCGGTGACTAAACAGTGGGTACTAAGAAAATAGCAAATATTGGTTGGGTATCCGGGCTTACAATGGGAAATAAGGGGGCGGTTTGGAGGGGGAGGGAGTGTGTGAGTGAGTGAGAGAGACACCAACTGGACATACATTTGGCCCGAAAATAAAATAAAAGTTAACAAACAGTTGTTGTTTCAAAGAAATATAAGTAATTTTTTTTTGTATTCAACTCATAAAGAGTGCATTATTTGTGGGAAATTTTTTTTGTGAGCAAAACTCTTAAGGAGTGGAAGTGATTACAAGAATGTGAAACACGAGAAGAGATAGCAATTTCTCGTATTTTGAGTGCCACTAATGCTATACATATGTGTAGTTTGACTGAAAAAGTCATTTTGCTATACAAAACGCTATTCATCTATGAAATAGCCCTCAAAATATAAATCAGTCAGTACTTTGGATTGCAATTTCACTGTTGGTTTAGTTTGGTTGGGCTAACACTACTCCAACTGAATATTACCGCACGCTATGCCACTTATATTACACTGTATTCAGTGTATAACCCAAACCCTTCACTTGAAATATAATTGAAATCCTTATTGAAATTAAACACAAAAAAAGTTGAAAGACATCTTCATTGCCATCGACTTGTATGATATGATATATTAAATGTTTTAAACAATATTTTTGAACAATAATTTATATTGAATGCCATGAGAGAAATATGAGAAAAAATAAATTTAACAAACATTTAATTTAATTTAATGATAAATTGGTTAATATAATGAAAGATTTGATGATTTATCGTTTTTCACACACAAATCATACAATATTTGTTATTAATATTATTTTATTTGTGTTAAAATAATTATATAAATATAAAGTTATAAATTTAAAAGTTTTTTTTTTTGCTTTCTTAGTCGTAAATAAGTTTTTAATTATATTTATAACTAGTTTTTCATTTGAATTGCAAATTATTTGTTAGAAATAAAACACTAAACATATTGTGTTTATAAATATGATTTAAATTTAATTAATTAGGCGTTTATTGACTTATAAATAAATTATTACATTTATTAAATAGTAAATAAAATTTCAAATTCATTAGTCAATACTTTTTTTTTTGAAATATATAATTATAGTTTAAATTTCAAATTCAATTGCAATACAAGTTTTAATTTGATATTAATTTATTGGTTAGGAAGGGTTGGGAATGTCATATAAATTACTTGTGCTATTGAGGCATAAGTTAATTAAATGTAATTAAAAATTTTCATAATATTTGTTTTTAATGTAAATTTTGTGTGCAATTTAATGAGCGCTAACTTTATATATATATACCTTGTAATGTAATGACATTTTTTAAGTCATCAAATCGTGTTTTGAAATTTATTTTATAGTTATAATTGCAGACAATTATTATTATTAAACAACTATTTTATTCATATTTATTAGAAATAAATATACTTTAAATAACTTTTTATATAACAAGTTTTAGTATTTGTATAATTTATAAGAAATTTAACGACATCTATGCTAGTATATTTATATTGTACAATATGTTAACCAAGTAACTTGGTCCAAGTTTAATAAAGTAAAAATTAATACTGTATTTATAGAAATTAAAGTTAAATTCATATTAAATTAAATTTTATAAAAATTATTTTTACAATAATGTGAAACATTGGTTACGCGTTTTATTTTATATGGTTTTAAATGTTATTAATTTAATCAGAAAATTGTGACCAAAAATATTAAAAATATATTTTTTAAAAATATTTAAGTTTTTGGCTGATATTTGATGTGAAATAAAAGCCAACAAAATGATTTGTAATTCTGTAAAATAATAAAATAATTAAACTTGTTTTTTTTGTATTAATTAATTAGTTTAAGAATTTATTATATTTTTATAATTATTTAATAAAAATTACATCAAATTTCAAGTATTTATATAATAAATTATTTAAATTATCAATTTTTTAAATGTATTTGATTTTAAATATGAAATAATGTAATCAATTTTGATCACAATGGCAATCATCACATATATCAACAATAACTGTATAAATATTGATTAAAAGGTATATTTATTTTAATAATTGATTTAAAACATTCAGATTTTGTGTTACAATTAATATCACATAACATGTAAAATATGACAACAAAACTGATTGCCATTCAATTCAAATAATATATGCCCTAAAACTTTGCGCATATGTTTGGATATAACGATTGAATTCACAATTGATTAGTTTAAATGTATTTTTATATATAAAAATTCATTAATTAAATTTAATTAAATTATAAAATAAACTAAAAATTGTTAATTTTTAAAAATTTAAATATAGTTTACAATTAGTTAAGAATCTCGAGATAAGCCAACGGAACTCTGCCTTTTTGGGCGCCTATTGAAAGTAAAACACAAATTAATAACTTATCAATAATTTATAGTTAACATCGAGTCTAACCCCTCTCTCCAGCCATCCAATCGGCGTCCAAATCGACAGATTGTGAGACAATAATCACTTCGTTAGCCATTAATGACAACTCTGTGGTGTCTTTGGAGTCGTAGTCATAGAGAGCTGTCATTTTGAAGACATAAAATCAGGATAATTACGACAAATCAATAAAAGCATACAAATAAAAACCAAATCAATTCAAATACCTTTTGCGTATCGCTTTCCGGGCGCTAGACTTGGTTTAGCCTCATCTGAAGGAGAGGTCAAGTCATTAATAGGGCCGCGAATACTGGAAACATTGGCACCGGTGGACAGTTCCCGTTGTAGATCACACATGTGTTGATTACATCGGGCGAAGAATGCTATCTGCGCCGTCACAAAGTCATTCAGACATCGGACGTGATTGGACTGGACATCACATATAGTTTAGTAACTAATCATTAGTTCATTTCAAACCATTTCAACCAATACTGTCTTACGTGTGCAGCGCTGATGCCCTCCAATAGCAGTCGTGTGATCTCTATTTGCCGATCAAAGTCTTCCTGAGCTAACCTCAGCTCTTGTTCTGCCTATTCATTGATTTCAAGGAAAAAGTTATTATTAATAATAAAACGATAATTTGTTTTTCAAATTATAAAAATTGATAAACAAAACCATAATTCTTGTAATAACTTAAAAATTACTTTCAATCGTGTAATACCTGATCAATTTCTTTAGCAATCATTTCAGGCTTAATCTTAGCCTTAAATGTTTGGTTAATTGTTTGCATATTTGAAGCAAAGATAGAGAAATACATTGTTATTAATTAAGACAAGAATACGAGTTATTATTAAAGTTTTTAAGTAAAAGTTAAATTTAATGATACATTTAAAGTACAAAAACTATTATAATTATGTTTTCATTAAAATGGTAGCAAATGTGACTCACATTAGACTGGGATTCAATAGTTTTTGCTTTACGTAAGCGATTTTTGGCGGCGTCTAAGTCTAACCGTTTAGTCTCCAAAATCTTTCTCTCTTTCTGTAATTCAAAATGTAAATCAATTTCATAACAAATAATTTCAAATCAATCATCAAATCAAATACAGTTATAGTCCGCATATCTTCGTCTAAGAACTTTCTCAACGGTCCAACAAAACTGTGGTCAGAGTTGAAGACAAACTCGCGCTCAGTTTGTCCGAGATTTTGCTGCGCTTTACCCACTTTGATGAGAGCACTGCCGTAGACCGTTCCCGGCCCGTACTCGATGCCCGCGTCGATCATATCGGTGCCCAACGACTCCAGATTTCGCATACGTTCCCTCTTTTCGGGACCTAATTTGTCAAAAATCATGTCTCCGTAACGCGTATCTAAAGTATCGGGAAAATTCATGCCATCACTAAGTTTTAACTCTTAATATACTGTCGGTTCGCATGTCGTACACCCAAGAGATCAATCAATCAATCATTCATTCAAATGTCTTAACCTATCACTGGATATAATCAATAAAAAGTATTAAATGTATGAATGAATGAAGTGATGATCGGATGGGGTGTCCGACACACGAAGAGTGTTGTCATTAATACTAGGATTTGGTTGTAATACTGCTTCAGTCTTCGAGACGATACGTTCAGTCCATAACTTAGTCCGATCGGCCCTATCGGCCAAACTCTCAAACTGAGCGTCCAATTCGGTCTTCTCGGCCGTTCCGATGGTCTCTTCGGCGTACTATTTGGACAAACAATTGGCGTATAAGTCATCCAAACAATCAAAACTATATACCTGTTTGGCTCTCGTGAAGACAGTGCCCACGTCTGACACCAAACCCCTAAAACGATTGGCGCTGAAGTCCATCGTTGATAATCAATCAAAGATGTATTGATTGCTATAATATTGTCATACGCTTGTCATCGACGAGTGGCCACTGGCCAGTGGTTTAAGTGATTTGTAAATGCGATACAAAGTGAGTGATAATACTTGTGGTTATAATCAGTTAATTTGATTAACGGTTGAGATTATTAGTGATCATCACGAGTGGCGTAACCATTGAGTGATTGGATCAGTCGATGAATGGGTTGAACGCCAATCACAACACAAAACTCATACAAACAGTCAAAACATTGTCACTAAATGTCTGTCAATGACTCACTAGACGTCACTCACAGATGTGTTGATGTTTTGATGGCAACGATTGCGTCACTCATTCAATGTTGTTATTGTTGTGGTTGTGGTTAATGACAATCACTTCCAGTTGATCATTGATTGTTTACATCAATTGTGTCCGTCATTTAATGTCTAATATGTCATCCAAAGTGTCCAACTTATGGCCACATTTGTGCCGTTATTTAATGCCAAGACAATCGTTGTGTGGCCTCAATAGCCGACGATATTGTGCCACAAAAGGCCAGTCGGAAGAGTCAGAAGAATGGGTTCAAAGTGAGGGAAGCCATGAGCCGGTCATTAGTTTATACGATACACACATCCCGACCACAAATGTCCAGAAAATAATGCTATCGTTGGGATCGGCCGTCGCCGCCATCACCGACCCCTACAGACACGGTATGACACATGTGTTTGTCCAGTCATTGTTGATATACTAGTGATGTGTTTGTTATGTCAGATATGGTGGCAGTGTTTGGCGAAACGAGTGGTCATTTGGCTCTTCGCAAGATGTATGACATTATGATGAATGACACCGAAGGCCGACAAATACTCGAAGATCGGCCACGAATTCACTCGACCACTATAGACATCGACCAATTGGCTACACTTCCCGATCGGTCATTCGGTCACCAATACTATAACTTTTTAGAAATTAATGTAATTATTGTTTTATTTAACTAATGATTGAATGAATGAATCAATTAATTGATTTATATTTTTATGGATCAGAGGGTTACGCCCGACAGTAGACAACCGGTCAAGTTTGTCGATGACGTCCAGTTGGCGTACGTTATGCAACGGTATCGCGAGAGTCACGATATGATACACACATTGCTGGGAATGCCGACCAATATGTTGGGCGAAGTGGTGGTCAAATGGGTTGAAGCCATTCAAACAGACCTCCCGATGTGTTGGATGGCCGGACTGTTTGGTGCCGTAAGACTGGCGCCTAAACAGCGCAAGAACTATGTAAACGCGTGTCTTCCGTGGGCTATCCGGTGCGGACATGAATCCAAACCATTGATTAATGTTTATTACGAGAAAAGATTTGATCAAAACATTGATGACTTGAGACAAGAGCTCAATATACCTCCTATTCCTTCCATATCATGATAATAATCATTCATTCATTCAATGCATTTATTATGAAATCTTTTATTTCAAATCAAAAGTTTACAGTAATATTAAAAAAATGTCAAAATATTTAAAATAATAAATGATTACAACCTTAATATTTATAATATTGGTATAAATATTGTTATACATTAAAAAATAATCAATTAAAAATGATTACACAGCTTAAATACAAGTTGCAAATAAAAAGTTATATGAATTGATTGGTGACAACTATTGTCTTATATAGAGATTGCCTTAACTTTCATTGGTCTTGTCATCAATTGGCTCATAAGTGGTTTGCGTAAGAAATATCTGAAATTATATTTAATTAATGAATTAAATTATTTGTAATTCAAATAAAACTTACGTTTAAGTTATCGCCCGATTTCTTGATCACATGCTCTTTCTTGATATACTGTTTGCCATCAATTGTAATAATCTCCTCTTTGGTACCGTTATAGTTAGCCGGGTATTGTGAACTGGTGGCGTTAAATCGCTCAAACATATTCCTCGACATATCTTAACAATTTTGAATACATTTCAATACAAACTAATTGAGTGACAAAAAAAAATTGAATAATACCTTCAAATCTTCGAGTCATTTGTCGGAATAAGTCATCAAAATGTGTGTTAAAGTGTTTGTTATAAAATGTAGGAAATCTGCCGCCAAACTGAAAGGTACCGTCGGTCGGGTCGTAATCCACTTCCATCACATCGGTCTTGTCATCGGCCGGAACCACTTCAAAGTCACGGTCTGTCGGCTCCCGTTCTCTATCGACTACAGTCGTCGTCTCATTCAGATTGCCTTCCCTTTCAATCTGACGGCGCGTCCGGATCTTAATGTTAGCCAAACACGAGTCGCACGATATGGCGATTAACATACAAATAACTATAAGATAACGCATATTTGGTCCCAAAAATAATTGATGATTTAGTGGTTTAATTGATAAAACAAAATTAGTTTCCAAATGAAACTTTCAATAATAAATTTGACGATTAATACAAAATATATTGAAGTGAAGTCAAGCGCTTAAATAGTTTTAAATTATATAAAATTACAAAGATGCAAAAAATAGCAACAGCAACACTAGCAGCTATTGGAAATATTTGCCAAGATTAATGATTAAACTGATTGCAACTTTGATAGTAAAAAAAATTAATTTACATTAAATATATGAAATCATAAAACTTTTTTCTATGTCTTTTCAATGAATAATGAGTGAAAAACTTTTTTTTCTAATTAAAAGTTTTGTTTTGAAAAATTGAAATTTTATATCAAGTATTGAGAAAATAGATGAGTAATATAATTATGTTTAGCGATCACTAAACACGTCCAGACGTTTCGGGTAAATGCTTTTATTCAAAGTAAAAAGGCGTTCAATTAAGTAAACAACTAATTGTTTAACTATTATTAACTAATAAACCAATCATTACATATTTAGAAATTTTAGCTAGCAAATAAATTATGCATTTCCTGTCACTTTTATTTATTGTGATATTTTTTTATTTGAATTTATATTTCTATTCGTCAATAATATATGACTAAAAAAAATACTTTTTAATTTCCTTAACAACTATTTAATCATAAATATAATTTGTATTGAAAAACAAATGAATGAATAAATAAAATATTTATTCAAAACGATGTAAATGTATAGAAGAGATGTTTGAAATATATTTTGAAATGAAAATTTAAAAAATATTTACAAAAAAATATTTAAAAATTATTAAAATTAACGATAAAATTCTGGTATATATGAAGGACAACCAGTATTTGTATTTTTAAATAATATAAAATTTATATTTTTGTTTAAAGTCTATTCACAAACAAAAAATAAATAAATAAAATTAAACTATTGTCAATGTAGTACACAATTATGTTTAAATTAAAAATTTTAATTTTTTAAAAACATAAATTAATGTAAATTTTATTATTTTAAAGTAATTAAAATTGTGCATGCTTATTAATTTGTACTTAAATTCCTAATAAACTACCCTGTATATTAGGATAATGATTTAATGGCACAAACTTGCATGCAATCACTTAATGGTCATACAGGTCCAAAATCTTGGCAAAACATAACTCGCAAAGGATTTCTAAATTGAAAATAAATT
The DNA here is from genome assembly GCA_034695265.1 of Dissorhina ornata. NCBI lineage: Eukaryota > Metazoa > Arthropoda > Arachnida > Sarcoptiformes > Oppiidae > Dissorhina > Dissorhina ornata. The sequence continues at coordinate 4,519 of JAQIWK010000746.1, read as the reverse complement.
TATATGTAATTTATAATTAATTACTAATTGTTTTAATCAATTGCTTACATCACTTAATGGACAATTAATTCTTGAATACCACTCCAGACTAAAGAGTACAACCATAAGACCCCATCCCAAGCATAGGCTCATAAACATTAGCATATTTCCCAATGAAAGTGATGTATGGGATGAATGCGGATCCAAATGATTACTATTTGATGTTTGATTCATTGAAATCTTGTTTGACGAGCCCTTGGACTTGAATTTTCCGACGAAATACAACAGTACTGTTGAATAAATTGTCATTAAATGAGATCATATATAATGATATAATTGTAAACAAGTATATTGTTAATCTAAATTGTATAACTTTTTTTTTGCTCGTTTTAATTACTTTTTTTACTTGAAATATTAAAACTCAAATAAACAATAATTATTGTAATATAAAATTGTGTATATGATTTTGTGAATAACAATGATTACCTCCCAGTCCTATAAAAAATACAAAGAGCACGGGCAGAAAAAAGCCAAAAGCCAGGGCCAGAATATATTCGTGAATTATGGCTGATATTAGAAACACAATCACTGCCGATATGTCTCTATTTCCCGAAGTAAACTATAAAAAATAATATATTTTAATTATAAATCAAAATTAAATTTAATCATTAATTAAAGTTTAAATTATAATTAGGAACTAAATTTAAAATTTGCATACATAAAGACTAGTGTCATAAACATAAGCCCTGAGCCATTGGTGGACAATGTAGTTCCACTTGCGGTAAAAGACAACAAAGTCGGAACAGTTCCACCAATCGCTGTAAAACTCTCGGTACCCGAACCGTAATATTTCGGCAAATCCATTGAGCCAACAGTGCAATAGTCCGTAAAACATAAATAGTTTCAATTGTATGCCAACCAATGAGCCGCTAAGCAATAGGTAAGCCAATTGTCGGATTTCAAATGGTTTAATACCAGTTGATTTGAAATTGTGTTCAACAAATCGCCAACTAATGGCAAACATGCAAAACATTATGCAAAGTACTTGGACGAAATACCATATGGCCAATTTCCATCGGACTTTGTCGGTCCTATTTATATTTATATTTAAATTTATAAATTATAAATTATAAGCTATTAATTTAATAATCATTTATACCTCACGTAATTATCTCTATACAAAAGTGTGGGAGCAAATAGAAAATACAAGAATTGTGATAATGTGGGCGATTCTTGGGTTGTCTTGTCTAAATTGTAATATTAATTAAAATATTAAACTGTTATTAAATTTATTACAATTTAAATAATAAATTATAGTTTATAAACTAATAGCCAACCTTTGGATATTTCAATATCTCTGTATTTATTTTCTTGAATAAATGAATGCGATTTCATACTCATCCGGATCTAATCATAAAGTTTTGTTTACAATAACATTAATTTACTTTTAATTAGTTTTATATTTATAAATATTTAAATTTAAATTGTACCTGCTCCATTAGCATTGCAAACCGACATACGGGCGATATTCCGGAATATTTAACAAAATTATAACAATAAATGAATAAAAATAATTGATATGAAATGGATATCAATGTCAATATTATATTTTGAGTATCTGTTTAGTAAAAATTAATTATAATAGTTTATTAAAACACATATAAGAGTAATTTAAATTTAAATACAATTAAAATTTACTTGAATTAAAATAATGATGATTTTTAATCCATAGCCATATCCTAATCATTGGATACAATATAATAATAGCGCTTAATTGCATTTTAAGCCATGTAAGCGCCCATATATGAAATATCTGGCCACTAAAACACCATTTTAACCAGCTTAAATCTGCGTATAATCTAGTATATAACAAATAATATATATTATTTAATTAATTTAATTTAATTAAAAGATGTTTAAAATATATACTCTTTGGGATCAATCAAGTAATAAGAGATTGAAGTGCCAAATATGATGACAAATATAGCAAAACAGAGATTATATACAGATCTTATGTCTTGATTCAAACTAAACAATTCACTTTATAATTGAAATTAAAAAATTAATTTAATTTAAATATAATACAGAAATTATCTTTTAATTACTTGAGTCGGGAATCCTTTAAAACGAAATGTTTGGCAACTTTTTCACTCATTTTGTTTGTCATATAAAAAAATTTAATTGTAATAAAACAAAACTAAACAAGAAATTTATTACTAAATTTAAATTAATCTTAAAATTACATTTATGAAAAAATTAACAAAATATTTATATTAAATAACTGTAAATAATTATTTGTTGATTGCTTATCAACTAAATCGCTAAATAAATCCAGTCTTTGACCTCAAACTTTTAATTATAAATCCTGTGTTTGTCTCTTAAAAACACTTACAATTAAAGATTAGATTATCTCTAAATACAGATAACTTTTTATTACATTTTTGTTCATTAGATTTATATAAATAAAACTATACTTTGTATTAAACAACGAGTAAATTATTATTTTTATGGCTATAAAGATAACACATCCAATACCCCAGACAACCATTTCTACGGTGAAGTAAATTACAAAATTATAAATGAAATTACAATAAAATTAATTAAATAATAAGATTTAAATTTATTTAAATTTTCATATATATTGATAATATTTTACATAATTTGAATGTTAAATTAACAAAAATACAACAAAAACAATTAATTTTGTCAATACAAATGTAATGACTACTTTTGGCCAATTTGTTCGCATATCCATTGACTGTCCAAGATATTCACCACCAGTTGAGCACTTCCAGACAAACTAGTTCTTTGAAATTATCATTCAAACTATCAAAACTATTTAAATTATCATTAATTATTTATCTAATAATGTTATAAATTATAATATATAGTAAACCACAAGTGTTTGGCCTACACCTGTGGCCTGTCATTCAAATAATTGTTGATTTTAAAGTTTAAACCAAAAAATGATTTGTTATCATAATAATCAACAATTCAATTGTTTGGTTAATTTATTCAATTACTAGTCATAATGTCGGCAATTGGTTGAGTAGTTTTGTAGACTGTTTTTTTGGACACCATATCCATGTCATGCAAGAACTTTTTGATGATAATTCACTACAAAACAGCATTAAATTTGTTTTGTAATTTAAAATATGGTATGAAAATGCATGGATAGGGTCGGGTGTAGTAGTGATCACTCATTTGATTACAATTTAAATAATACAACAAATAAAATACAATTCAAAATCAAATGTCAATTGTTTTGCGATCGCAAGTGTCGTTATTGTCGTCAAATGTGATGAGCGTTTGATTGTATGATTGCTGTTGTGGTTGAGAGCCGGTGGTCGGCGTCGACAATGTATTTGTGGCCAAATATGGAGACAATTCGCCAATTTGTTGAACATTTTGTTGCAATACTTTAGACAAAAATAGCCGAATAATAGAGTAATAGTTAGAGCACTTCCACGTGAAGTTGTGAGTGCCGTCTAATCGGTGCAACTCTTTGTGACCACTCGAGCATATGGTATACAACGTTGTCATCATCGATGACGGGATCAGTTCGTCGCTCAGACCCGATATGAAGAGTGCGGGCACTGACATCGCCGACACTTTGGTCAGCGAATTGAACTGATTCTTGTAGAACCAGTTGGGAAGCGACCGAATCGCTCGGCAGTTGAATATCGTTCGGGCGATGTCTGGAAGACTAGTGAATGTGTTCTCCACTATAACGGCCGCAATCATTGACCTGTACTTGACGTGTGCGGCCAACTCGATGGCCACCGCACCGCCTAAAGACCGGCCAAATACGACAATCTTGTTGTTGTCGATGTCCGGCCGTCCCAACAGATAATTGAGAGCCGCTTCGGCGTCCTTATAGAGGCCGCGTTCGGACGGACGACCGCCGCTCAGACCATAGCCTCTGTACTCGACTAACAATATATTGCAACAGATTTGGTGATACATTTCGTAACAGTTTTGAAGTCTGTGTCCAATATTGCCGGCATTGCCGTGAAAATAGACAACAGTTGGACACCACTTATAGTCAGTATCGGGCCGTTTGACGAGCAATAGGTTAATGTGAACGCCGTCTTCGGTGGTAATGAAAAGTGATTCAAAGGGCAGATTGAATGCCATTGGACTCAACACATTGGACCGACTATCGGCCGGTTCATTGGCCGCAAACAACAGATAATCACATAAATTGTATATCACAAACACCACACCAACTATGGCCGATATGGTGCCCACAAACACACCACACGTTACCGACACCAATACAACGGCCACTAAGACTGCTATCAATAGTTTAATGCATTTGTTTGACAGATAGAGTAGGAGTCGAGTCAACCCTTTAATGACTTCCCAATAAAAGCCAATCAAACGAATCAAACGCATGACTAATAGCTGTTAGTGATTAGCCGTCGGGTGTGATGAGTGTGTGTATTAATTGTGGTCACTATTACCGCATATCTACCAGTGATTCACTACAGTATTGAGTCAATACTATTGACAGTTTGTTTGTCAACATTACTAGTAA
>JAQIWK010000745.1:0-13739 GCA_034695265.1 Dissorhina ornata | reverse complement strand
GGTCTTAATTATAATATAAAAATTTTGCATATTAAACTAAACATTTCCGCCATATTGGCCCCCAATACAATTTACTGAACATAATTTATAAAAATGTTACATAAACATTTTTATAATTAAACAAGTTTTAATTTTTATTATATATTTTTAATTTATTGAATATCTATTAGTTTTAAAAATACGAGAATCCAATACCCAATTATCTATAGTAAAAATTGTTATATTTAATAACTTGTCAATATTATAATAAACTAACCTCGCTACATCTAAAATTATTAATGCGAAATAAGTGCCAACACCAAAATCCTATTTTATTATTGCTCAAATAAGCAATTATCGAGTTTATCTAAATAAAAATTTTAATTATACTTGTTTATATTATAAACTTTTTTAAATTAAATTTAATATTACCTTGATTCTTAGCCTACAATTAGCTGTAATTGAATTTGAACTGCATATATTACAATTTGCTTGATACAATAATTTTAATGTGAATAAAATTTTCCAATTTAAACTTGAGGTGATAAATATAACTAGTACAAATATTTGGAAAGCCCCTAATACACCCATGCCAAGAAATAGAAACGATATTAAGTCCATGCTGGCTGATTGGAAAATAATCGCATGAATACTAAAAGTAATAACCGTACCTAGTACAACCCAAACTACAAACAAATATTTAGATAAATATGTTTTATTATAAACATTAATTTCGGAGTATAAACTAGTTAATAAAATTAAAATTTTGGTTATAAATAGCATGTTAATTTTTTTATTATTAAGAATTAAGTTTGTTGCTAAGTTATTTATAATTTGTATTTTATATTTTAAATATAAACAAATTAAATATAAATGTAATAACATGTACAAGCTTATTCCATATGCATAATAAGCAGCTAGGCCAGTTATTAGACTATGTAATAAACCCCATGTTATTGTCTCATAAAATGAGCATGTTAAAGCATACGGTAATAAAGTGGTCAACGTTAGTATAGGCATTATATATTTAACTACAAAACGACATAGTTTAAATAATTTTCCCGATTTTCTAGCTAATTTAATCAAAAAGTTCTTGTTGTTAAATAAAATCTCAGCAGGTGCAATTAAACCTGACAGCATAGCAAATATATTTAAAAACTGTGGTTTATGACCGCATTTATAATTATAATAGAAAATAACCTGGATCAATAAGTTTTGAAACGTCCATAAAGACAGGGCTATATTCAAGTGATATGTTGTTCCCATTAAATAAGGAAAGTCACCAAAAATTATCATTAATTGATGGTTTTGTCGAAACAATAATGTTATTATAGATCGGACTGAAAATGTGGTTAATATAAAAGCAACAAACCCTGGATGTGATAACCAAGATTGTTTAGTGTCTGTATTAATATTTTTTAAATTATATAACCCAATTTGACTTAATTGATCACTAGCTAATGTTGTAATCAGATTGTTTGGCAAACATTTTGTAATATCCATTTTAAATTTAATTTTTATAATAAATAATTAAAGTTTATTTATTATTGAATAACTTATTTAATTTTAAATATATAAGAAAAAAATAAAATATATTTATTTTAAAAAGGTGAATAGTTTTATAACATATAATATATAAATTTAAATACATAACTTTTAATGTATTGTAGTTTATTTGTTTTATTCACCATGCACTTAATATTTGGTTATTATATTATTAATATTAAATAATAAATGAAACAACGTCTATTTGAATTTTGAAATAACTAAAAATAAATTTTATTGTTTATATTTTAAATCCATACTTAATTAACAATATAACAACACAACACAAATTACTATAATAATATTTAATTTATATGTTATAAATAAATATATATTCAATTAATTATACTTTTGCATGTACATTTTTACATTTAAATAAAATTATTTTGAAATGTTTAATTATGTATGTATAAATTCATTATAGTTAAATAAATTATATATAATAATAATTTGTATAATACATATGCAACTTGTTAATGGACATCACCAAGATCATTGTATTCTTAATAATTGAGCTTTTGTTATAAATACCAAAAATAAATTTACCAATCGTCCATGGTTATATTTTCATAATTATCAGAAATATCCATATCTTCATCAGTGAATGTTATATAATATTTTAAAAAATTATAACAAAATAAAAATATTATAATTAATATCATTCTGTATTTTATTAAACTCAATAATACAACTCATTTAATGTGTTATCTAGGTAAATGATTATAGTTTATTGTTTGAAATACAGTTGTTTTTATAGAAATTGCATTGAATATGTAGTTAACAATAAATTTATTAATAAATATACATATAAAAATTTTTTTGCATAAGTTAGTAAATTATTTTCTATATGTATTAATTTTTTTTATATAAATAAAATTAATTTTTAAAAACAAAAACAAATTTTGATATAATTTAATTGAATAGTTTATTAAAAACTAAAATTTTTCATTTTTACTTATAGCTGCTCATATTACAATCAAGGAGGATAAATAAATGGTAATTTTTTTACATGCTTTTACTTGAATTATTATTAAGTCTATAAATTTTTTAAGCATGTTTGATAACTCTTACCGCGACTTATGGCTGATTAATCAGCCAACAATACTTTGAAAATAATTAAAAAATTCATGGTTTAACTCATATTTAAAACAAAGTTAGGAAAGCCTCAAGCTAACTGACCTTTAATTAATTACAAATTTTTACCAGCCTAATTTAATTAGTTGTAATGCTATACTAAAATTAGTTAATTATTCAGCCGTGAGACAGGCAACGTAACTTTTTTGTTGTAGAGAGTAATGCTATAGAGTGCATTGTGGCTGAAAATTTAGTTAGTGCTTATCATATCTTATGGCTGAAAAGTTATTTAGTGTTCAACGTAGCTTAGGTGCGAATCAGGCTAAGCATTAACTAAATTTTCAGCCACAATACATGCTATAGCATTAAAAAATAATCAGCTATTATACATGAAACGTAATTTTTTCATAGTACACGTGTAGGGTTAAAACTATATTATAAAAAACAAAATTATGTATATTTGTTAAATTATTTCAGTTAATTTTATTTAAAAATCAAATTATAAATTTAATTAAATTTTTAAAAAAGTACAATCCCTTGCAGCAAAATCCGAACAACACTTGACCAGCACTGTGTATTATTAATGTGATAAGTCACGTGCCGTTCGGATTTAGCTGCAAGGGACTGTACCTAACTTTATATATTTTAAACCGTAATTAATTATTTATTTATTTAAAAATCTTATCAATGCCATTTAAAACTTCATTAGCAATATGGTTAGTACCCGTTATGTAATATATTATATTTCTAATAGTTTTAAAAACATAACCGACCATAGACCAATTATCTATAGTAAAAATAATTTTATTAATTAAATATATTAATATTTTAACAAAACTAACCTCGCTACATGGAAAGTTATTAATACGAAATAAATGCCAGCACCAAAATCCTACTTTATTGCCACTCAAATAGGCTATCATTGAGTTCAACTAGTTAAAATTATAAATATATTTGTATATATTAAAAAGACATAAGAAATATTACCTTGATCCTTAATCTACAATTAATAACAATTGAATTTGATCTGTGTAATTTACAGTTTGCTTGATACAATAATTTTAATGTAGATAGAATTTTTAAATTAAAACTTGAAGTAATAAATATAATTAGGACAAACATTTGAAATGCATTTAAAGTACCCAGGGCAAATATTAGAAACGATAGTATGTCTATGTTTGCTGATTGAAAATAAGCGTATGTACGCCAAAGTTAATAGTTGTACCTAGTACAATCCAAATTACAAATAAATATTTAGATAAATATGTTTTGTTATAAATATTAATTTCGGTATATAAGCTAGTTAACAAAATTAATATATTGTTTATACATGGTAAATTAATGGTTTCATTATTATTAATTATATTTGTTAATAAAATATTAATATCAATTATTTTATATTTTAAATATAAACAAATTAAATATAAATACAATAACATGTTAAAACTTATGGCATATGTATAATAAGCACCTAGGCCAGTAATCAGACTATGTAATACACCCCAGGTTATAGTTTCGTAAAATGAGCATGTTAAAGCATAGGGTATAAAAGTATTCAAAGCTAGTAACGGCATAATATATTTAACTACAAAACGACATAGTTTAAATAATTTTTGCGATTTTTTGGCTAGCTTAATTAGTAGGTACTTGTTTATAAATTGTATATCAGCAGGTGGAATTAAGCCAGATAACATATCAAATATAATTAAAAACTGTGGTTTGTGACCACATTTATAGTTGTAATAAAAAATAACCAAGATCAATAAGTCATGAAAGGTCCACAAAGACAATGTTATATTCATGTGATGTGTTGTTCCCATTAAATAAGGAAAGTCACCAAAAATTATCAATAGTTTACGGTTTTGTCGAAACAATAATGTAATTATAGATCGGATTGAAAATATTGTAATTATAAAAGCAACTAAACATGAATGCGATAACCCAGGTTGTTTTGCATTATGATTTATACTTTTAAAGCTATACAAACCAATTTGATTTAGTTGATCGCTAGCTAATGGTGTAATTAGTTTATTAGGTAAACATTTATTAATATCCATGTTAATTTATTGAATATTTATAAATATTTCCTTAAATTATATAAACTTTATAATTATAATGTTAAAATTAATTTATATATTTTTACTTTTGTATAGAATATACAAATTATTTTCAACAATGTATTTAAGCAAATAAATATTATTTTATTAAAAAATGGTTTTATAACTTAAAACTTGTTTAATATTTTGATATGTTACAAGTTAATAACTTTATAAATTTATTTCAAAACTATTATTTATAGTAATGAATTATTTTGATAAATTAAATTATATTAATTATAAAGTTTAATTATGTATACATGACTTAAATAATGATCAAATAATACAAATTAATTAACATTAGTGTTGTTATTAGCAATATATAATGATGTTAGTTAATTAATATAAAATTTTAAATTATTTTGAAATAAATTAATTATAGTTTTATTTTTAAATATAGATAATATAATTTATTTTTAAACGTAGTATAATAATAAAATAATTAACATATACATTGTTAATCAACGTCACCAAGATCATTGAATTCTTAATAGTTGTGCATTATGAAATATATTCCAAGTTATGAAAAATATAACAAATTATCCATGGTTATATTTTCAGATTCATCATAAATAAACATATCTTCATTAGTAAATATAATATAATATTTTACGAAATTATAACAAAATAAAATTATTATTGTTAATATCATATTATAATATTTATAAAAATTCAATAATACAACTTTATTTTTATGTTTTATCAAGATAAATAACTACTGTTTTTAGTTTCAAAACCAGTTGTTTCACAAGAATTGTATTATATACATGGTTTACATTAAATATACTTCATAAAACATAATTAATTTTTTATATCATTTTTAATAATTTGTAATATTATAATATAAACTTGACATAAAAATAAATGTAAAATTATTTAAGTTTAAACAAATAATTAAAAAATTTAATTATATATATTAAAATCTATTTATTACAAACATTAAAATATGCAAATTAATTTTATTTATTCAATAATATTAACAAAATATTATAAATAAATAATACAATTACATTAAACAAATAATAATATTTAACTAAAACAATTTCAAAAAATTTTATATTTTGCTTATTAGTTTTATTTAAAATTTAATTTATAAATTATATTAAAAATTTACATGAACACCTAATTTATAATTTTTTTGAACTATAATTAATTATATGATTATTTAAAAACCTTATCCACACCATTTAAAACTCCATTAGCAATATGATTAGCACCCGTGGCTGTACCCGTTACGGCGCCTTTAGTCACATCAATACCCTTATCGGCAATGCCTGTAGTTTTGTCCACAATTTTATCAATAAAGTTAACAAATGGTCTGTCAATTGAGGCACCAATTGATTTGCCGACAGTATTGCCCAAAGTTTTGCCAACAGTTTGTCCAATAGTACCCACGTAGTTTTTGCCGATATCACTACCAATTTTGCTTGCGATTTTGCCCTCAACATTGTGAACGGCATCCGTAGCCGAGTAGACAATGTTTTTAACGCCAGCGCCCGTGTGGTCGACGGCACCCCTCACGAGACTAAAGCTAGTGTTGGCCACCGATTGTACAGCGCTATCGACACCATTGATAGCCCCCCGAGCCATACCAACACCCATATGAGTCAAGCCTTTAATTGGACTAAATATACCCCCAGTTGATCCATTATTAGCTTTTTGTGTCTCTTTGTCAATACGTTTATTACCGACAATATTAGTGGCCATACCCTCAGCACCCTTCACAACATCCATACCAATATGTGCTATACCTTTGGCGGCCCCCGTAGCGTCTTCAACAACCGTTTCGGCCATATTTTTAGTTACATTAGCGGCACTCATAACTGTGTCCATACCTTTATGAGCCAGGTCACCTACTTTTGATTCAATAGACTTGACTGCATTAAAGCCAGCGTCAAATAGACCGCCAAACAGTGGCGACGATTGAAAGGCCGGTGCCATACATATTACAACCAAAAAAGTTACTTGAAATTGCATGGTTAGTTTTGGTAAAGTTTTATTATTTAAAATAAATCTTGATAAATCAACTAATATTGCTGATTGTTTAATGAATAAATTTTTAATTTTTTTTTGCTGTTTTTATAGTAAATTATTACGTCAATTAAAATCGGAAATTATAAGTTTGGGCGTAATTATTAATTAATATTTATTATATTTACAAGATTAAATACAATAAAAATATTATATAATAAATTGTATAATAATTAATGTACTAAATTAAAAAGATTAATTGTTTAACATGTTTTATTTATATTTAATTAATTTTTATTTGATTAATATAATATACTAATTTAATTATATATAAGTTAATGTTAATCCTATCAAGAACATTTAATTAATAAATCAAATCAAATTATACAAACACACGTGTTTGACAATTGCAGACATTTGTATTTAGTAAAAGTTATCAAGCACAATAATGTTTTCCATTATAATGACAATGTAACATATTTTAAGTAAAAATATACCATAATAAACAACAAAATTTATAACAAGTTAAAATTTAAAAAAATTATATGAATTTTTAATTGATATTATAATATCTTTAATAAAGATTTTTTTTATATACAATATAAAATTAAATTTTATATTTAAAAATAAATAAATTATTATTTAAAAAATTATATATAAAGGACTTGTCGGTAGATGGCCAGATGTCTATAATTTTTTAATTATGACAAGAATATTTCACTAACAAGATATATATTCACTGTAAAATTTATATTCATAAAGTACTTGACCTTTAAAAATTCAATCCAAAAAAATTATTCTTGATTTTATAATGTAACTAGCTCAAGAACGGCTAAAGATTTTTGAAATCTGTCTTCAGATTCTGAAAAATAATAACAATTAGAATAAAAATCGAAAAGAAAAATATCCAGAATTTACAGGTTATGATAAAAATAAGTTTTTATTAAAAAACTTGATGATACCCCTCGAGTCTCAAAACTTTCTTGGTCAATAATTGTCAATAATGTAAAGCACTTCAAAAATTATAAAAGAAACTTTTGAGACTCGAGGGGTATCAAGGTCCAATCAGTGTTTTAAATTTTTAATCGTTGTTTTTCATAACAAATATAATGTTTATAATATAACACTTAATGAATGAAATGTTCACAATAATTTCTTGTTTCATAATCTGAAAACATTTTTTGAAAATCTCATTTCGTTCTCGAGATAAATACATTTTAAGGTTTAGCATGAAAAATGATCCTGCTCAAAATTGTGAATAAATATAAAAATTATTTTTACATGGTTTGTTATCAAATGACTCAATGAATGTTTAAAAAACAATTGTTTTTAATTTGGTGTTTATAACCTTCATTCTCCGACAACTTATTTATTCAAATGTTTAAAATAAATAAACAAAACTAGTCTAAATTTTAATTTTTCAATTAAATAACAATAAAATTATTAAAATGTGTTTAATTTTAATTTTTAATTAAAATTTTAATAATTTAAAAATTAATTATGCTCTAGTTACTAATGCAATTTATTATTTTAATTATAAAAAAGTATTACTTTAGAATTAATTTTTTATTATTATTCTTAAATAATTTATAATAAAAAATATATAATTTTATTATTTACAATAATTTAAATAATATATTAATTTAATGAACACATGTGTCTTTATATTGTTTTATTTATCACACTGTAAAATGTACCTGGCATATTTATTTGAATTAAATCAATTCACATCTGGATTTTATATTTCTAGCTAAAATTTTAAATACTATGTTTAACGTAATATATTTTGGCTTGTTTACAAAATCTTATACAAGATGTAGAAAATAATAATTTATTATATAAGTTTATCTTGATATAACTGTTCAAATATTTTATTATACAATTAAATAAATTTTGTAATTAATTAATTATAAAATCATACTTCACTTATTTATTTAATTAAAACGTTTAACGAACTCGGTAATTATACACAGATTTACTATTTTAAATTAAAATTAATTATATTATTTACAAACTCATTAAAATAACTAATTAATTTTTTTGTACATTAAAAATATACTAGCATAATTATGAAACTAGTGGCACCCATAATAACCTTGTTATGTATGGCACCGGTATTTCATAGCGAGACACTATTTGACAATATGTTCAACATAAGTTTAGATGCCGTAAAATCATTTAAATCAATAGTTGGTGACCTGGCTGATAGATCCTTAGACACAGTTACTGATGCTTTAGATAAAACTAAAAACATAGCCGTAACTGGCGTCAAAGATATGGCCAGTATAAGTTTGGACCTTGTTAATAATGTTGAACTAATGACAATGAACATACCCGATAATGAAACACAAATGGATAACAAAGTAATTGGTCAGTCTATTGGTATACCAGGGTCATATAAAAACATAGCTCATAAAGGCTTTAAAACTGCTCGACATGTTATAGACCGAGTGGACGACTCGGTTGAATCGGCGGCCAATACAGGCTTTGATGTGATGTATGGCGCCGTCGGCCGTATGGGTGATGCCATCAAACATACCATACAAATGGCTACCGATACTGTTCACGAGGTTGAGGGTAAAATAGGTGGTATAATAGGTGCTAGTATTGGGAAAAAGTATGTGGGTCCTTTCGGTGAAAGTATGGGCACATCTTTGGGAAATACTGTTGGCAAAGGCATTGGCGCCAGTATTGATGCCCCAATTGTTTACCTTGCTGATACAGTTGTGGACAAAACTACAGGTCTAACTAATAATACTATAAATGTAACTAAAAATGCTGTAACGGGTACCGCAAAAGGGGCCGATAAAATGGCTTATAGTTTGTTTGATACAATTGAACATATTTTAACTAGATAACATTAAATAATATGTGATTAAATATTTAATAATATTTTTAATGTATGAACTATCTGTTTTAAATTAATAAAATTCAATTATTTGAAACAATAGTCTAATGTAAATTATTTATTAACTTAGTTTATACTTTTAAATTTAACTTCAATTAATTATTATTAAAATTTTTATTAGATAATCAATTTTAATTAAATTAATTAAATACAGACAAATAAATGACAAATAAAACTTTTAAAACATGTTAAACAATAAATCAAATTAATATATAAAATATTAATGATTATATAAAATTAAATAAATAATATTAAATAACAATACATATAGTTAATATAACTTGATAAATATAATTAATAATTAATAGGTACATCCAACCATTTGATTTCCGATTTTTAATTGACGTAATAATAATTTTTACTATAAAACAACTAAAATTTACAAATTCATTCATAAAACAATCAGCAATATTAGTTGATATATCAAGATATACATTTTGATTGAAAAAAAACTATTATCAAGCTTAACAATGCAATTTCAAGTAACTTTTTTGGTAGTAATATGTATGGCACCGGCCTTTCAATCGTCGCCACTGTTTGGCGGTCTATTTGACGCTGGCTTTAATGCAGTCAAGTCTATTGAATCAAAAGTAGGTGACCTGGCTCACAAAGGTATGGACACAGTTATATGTGCGGCTAATGTAACTAAAAATATGGCCGAAACGGTTGTTGGAGACGCTACGGGGGCTGCCAAAGGTATAGCACATATTGGTATGGATGTTGTGAAGGGTGCTGAGGGTATGGCCACTAATATTGTCGATAATAAGCATATCAATGAAGAGATACAAACAGCTAATAATGGATCGACTGGTGGTTTATTTAGTCCAATTAAAAGCTTGGCTCATATGGGTGTTGGTATGACTCGGGGGGCTATTAATGGTGTCGATAGCGCTGTCCATTCGGTGGCCAACACTACCTTTGGCGTCATGAGGGGTGCCGTCGACCACACGGGCGCTGGCGTTAAAAACATTGTCCACTCGGCTACGGATGCCGTTCACAATGTTGAGGGCAAAATCGCAAGCAAAATTGGTGGTGATATCGGCAAAAACTACGTGGGTACTATTGGACAAACTGTTGGCAAAACTTTGGGCAATACTGTCGGCAAATCAATTGGTGCCTCAATTGACAGACCATTTGTTAACTTTATTGATAAAATTGTGGACAAAACTACAGGCATTGCCGATAAGGGTATTGATGTGACTAAAGGCGCCGTAACGGGTACAGCCACGGGTGCTAATCATATTGCTAATGGAGTTTTAAATGGTGTGGATAAGGTTTTTAAATAATTATTCAATTAATTAAGGCTGAAAAATATTTTAATTTAGGTATTTAATAAAAATTATTATATAAATTATAAATTCATTATACAATAAAAGTAATTAAGCAAAATATCTTTGATTATTATATAAATTTTAAATTATTTAAATTAATTTAATTTATTTATTTAATTATTTACAATACTTTGTAAATTAAATTACAAAAATTAAAATTAGTTAATTAATTATAAATAAATAACTTATATATTATGCAAAACTATTCAATTTAATTTATATTATAACAAATTATTCAGTAATAAATAATTTTAACTTGTAATAAAATATTAATATAATTATCTAATTAAAAAAATGTTCAATATCATTTAACCAATTAATAATTTCTTGATCAGCATGTTTTGCTCTACTTGTTAAGGCACTGTTAGTTGTATCAATATAATTATCAGCACCATTCATACCTTGATCAATTATTGAATCAATAAATTGAACAACAGGGGTATCAATACTCGCACCAAGCGATTTGCCAACAGTCATGGCTAATGTCTTGCCCACTGTACCCACGTAATTTTGTCCAAGATTATCACCAATAGAGCTGCCTATTTTGCCCTCGACATCGTGTACCGAGTCGGCCGCCAATTGTATGGTATGTTTGATGTCATCACCCGTCCGGTCAACTGAGCCCTTTAGGACACCAAAGCTTGTGTTGATTACCGATTCAATAGAGTCATAGATTTTATTAATTATATCTTTTATAGCACCAAAAATTATATGATCCAGGTCTTTGAATGGATCCAGAATATTGTGATACTGTTCATTAGTTGTATTAATATTTGTATCTAGCATATTTTTTGCTGTATTATTATAATTCTTGATAGTGTCATTTTTAATACCCGTTACATTAGCACTGGTAATGTTTTGAACACCTGGGTCAGCCATACCTTTTGTTGTATTAAATTTTTTGGTTATATTAATAAATTGTTTATTAGCCAGGTCATTAACTGTTGAGTTGGTTGCATTCAAACCCGTATTCAACTGCCCGTTAAACACGGGCATTGATTCAAACGCCGGTGCATTACATAATAATAGGGAAATAAAAACTAGCATGGTTAGTGTTTATAATCAGTTAATAAACTAATAAATCAATTTAGTTATATTCAACTTGTAAATATTTAAAATAATTTACAGTAATTTATTTTCAGCTTAAAATATATATTTTTTTATCATGATCTTATAAACATGTTATTATAATATATATATTAAAGTTACAAGATAATTATATTAATGATTTTTTAACATTTTAATTGAATAAATTATTTTAAAGAACTTATTTATAAATTTGAATAAAAACTAATATAATAATTTTGTTATTATTAATTTATTATAAATTTATAATTTCTACATTTATTTATTATTATGTTGTACCTAGCTCAGTCATTCATATAATTTCATGGTAATATAGATGTGACATCCAGATGTAATTTGATTTATTTCTATAAAATACATATTTTATATGATAAAGTGAGATAGGTAAAATACTAATAAATACAACGTACGATAGTAAATTTAATTTTTTTAGTTTCTTACTCTCTCTCTCTCTCTCTCTCTCTCACACACACACACACTCTCATTATAATTGCATAAAAACTAAAATATATTTTTTAACAAAAATACGTAAAAATTATTAAATTGTTTTTATTTAAAATAAATAAAAAAAAGTATTAAATTTGTTTAAAACCTGTTTTTATATAACAATTAAAAATTTATATAAAATACTTTTATTTAAGAAAAATATCAATAAAAATAAAATTATTTTTTAATTAAAAATATGTTGAATAAAGATAATAAAAACTTATAATAAAACTTTTATTCAAAACCAAATATTATTTTAAAAGATTATTTAGCATTATTTATTCAAAAGTAATTATTGTAATTATAATAATATATAAACCATAAATAAAAATAAAATAAAATAACAAAAAATAAATTTATTTTATTAAACAAACTAACCGTTAACTTGGTATAAATTGGGTTAAATTCAAAATATGATAGATATTATAATTATAAAAAGTTGTTAGACTCCCTACACAAATAGTTTTATAAACTATTTAATTGGCGATAAAATGAAAGTATTTATTAATTGCCAATGATTTTTAAAAAATAATTATATATTAGCATAATATTTAGATCAATTTATACAATAAAAACTGATCTATTTTATTTGTATAATTAAAAAATGATCTGTAATAATTATAGTTATTTTTAAGTAACCTTGCTTAAAAAACTAAACGGCTTCATATGAAACTGCAAATATATACAATGATAAATCGGACGGACACCTCCTTGGCCTCGACATAATTATTACTAGTATTTTATGGAAATATACTTTGAAAAATATAAATTAATTTAATAATTTTATTTATTTAAATTATTATTTAAATAATATTATTTCAATTTCAATAAATTGGTATAAATTTCAATTAAAATAAATGATTGACAGAGATAGAAAGAAAGAAAGAAAGAAAAAAAGAGAGAGGGAACAATATTATATTAATAAATAGTAATAAAGTTTTGTCTTAAATTGTACAGTTTATTGTACTTACCTTTATCTAATTGTAAAATTAACTAGTTTATTTAGTATAATAATACTATTGTTAATTGTTAAATTATTTAATATAAAATAATAATACTTCTATTTATTTTTATTATAATCATAAAAACGGGTTTTAATTGATAGTAAAAGTTTTTGTAAGTTTTTTTTGCATATATAAATACTTTGATTAAGTTTTTAAAACAAACCCTTTCAGATATAATTTATATAAATACAATAAAATTTAAAATCCAGTTTATAAGATAACTAGTTTATTAGTATATTATTCATGGTGTTCATAGTAT
>JAQIWK010000744.1:0-13744 GCA_034695265.1 Dissorhina ornata | reverse complement strand
CTAATGTTGAGTAACGTTAAAAGTTTAGGACATGTTTTGGATGCGCTGTAAGAGTTTGAGTAATATTTAAATTTTTTATAAGTTACAAATAAGGCTTATTTATTGGTCAGTGTCAGGCAACTGCATATGTCTAAACATATAATAACATCAAATACTTGTTAAATATATTCAAACCATTGGTCAAACACTCGTCTCATTTGGGTGCCGTAGTCACGGATATTATCGTTAAGTATCAAACAAATTGGCAAACTTTACCGCAATTAATGATTGGTCCCCTCAAAACCAAACCCAATGAGGCGTCAAAATATACTTTTTGAATACAACGTTACGTTTGATGGGTGGGTAGAGACGTCTCGACTCAAACAGTTTTGTTTCAATTAATTGTTTAAAAATTGAATAAATTTTTCAATAAATCAAACAAAAGGTTAGTTTAAATATATATTCAATTAATAGGTCAGTAATTTGTGGTGAAAAGTGTTGGTCCAATGGGTAGTGCAGTGAATATAGTGTGAAAGTGGGTGTCAATGAGCGACACGTCATGTAATGATTGGCCATATAATTGGTATTTTGGTTGTGAGTGACCGGTGTTTACATACCTTTTGATTGACACTCTTTGACCGCAATTAACAACAATTAACTCAAACATTGTTTGTATGAAATGCGAGACAATATGTCAGTGAAAGTTGTGTTCAATTTATTTATTTATATTTGAATTGTATTTCAATTTATTAATTAAATATAATAATAATTTGTAAGTCATTTGAGTGAACCATTTGGTCCACAACTAAATCAGTGGTCACTTTAACTGTGTGTTTGATTTCAATGAACAGATTCACATGAAAACCATTACATTATCATTCATTGTCTCAATTAGTGGATCAATCATTGGCTCAATTCATTTGCTATTACCCATCGTTGGCAACCCTTTCAAGTGATTGATTGTATAATTTATATGAATATTGTTTGATTTGTGGCCAAAAATCATAACCAAATTATGGGTAAAATATTGTCCAAAATATTTGGCAACAAAGAGATGAGGATTTTGATGTTGGGATTAGATGCGGCCGGAAAGACAAGTATAGTCCATACCATTAATCTGATCCAATTGCATATCATTGACATTTGTTTGTTTTTGACAGCTATACTATACAAACTAAAATTAGGCCAATCGGTGACCACAATACCGACGGTAGGCTTCAACGTCGAGACAGTCACCTATAAAAACGTCAAATTCAGTGTTTGGGTCAGTGTTTTGGGCATTGATTTTGATTTGAATGTGTTTTTGAAATGATATGATTGGCTAATGATGTGTTTATGTTGTGCAGGACGTGGGCGGTCAGGACAAGATACGGCCGCTATGGAGGCACTACTATACGGGCACTCAGGGACTGATCTTTGTGGTGGATTCGGCCGATAGGGACCGTATAGATGAGGCCCGACAAGAGTTACACAAAATAGTGAACGACCGGGAAATGCGTGAAGTTATTATACTGGTGTTTGCCAATAAACAGGACTTACCTGACGGTATGGACACTACTTACCCATTGATTTACTGTCTGACTGTTTAGTTGACATGTAATTGACAAATGATTTTGAATTGAATGATAGCAATGAAACCACAAGAAATACAAGACAAGTTAGGACTGACGATGACGTCCCTAAGACAGCGCAATTGGTACGTCCAGCCGGCCTGTGCCACAACCGGCGATGGACTCTTTGAAGGCCTCACATGGCTTATGTCTAATCATAAGACTTAATTGTCATTTCCTAGATAGACATCCAGTTTTAGATCAATTTTTTGTATTAATTAATTAATATAATTAATTATAATTATTACTATTAAGTCATAGCTTTTTTGTTGTTTTAAAAAAGTGTGACTAAATATTTCCACAAATTATTTATATATTTTTTAATTTTTATCATTTAATTTGTAAAACAAAATAATTAATTTTGTTTTGTTTTTAATACAACCGTTGGTTTGATTTTAAAATTTTGATATATAATTACAATTTGTATAAAAAACTAAACACATTTGAGATTTGAAGGGATATTGATAAGCAATTTTCATGAGATTTTTTTTATTATATAATAATTATAATTAATTTACTTCACAATTACCTATCGTTTCCAAGCGATCCATTATTTCATAGACTAATTGTTTAGTCAAATAATTATAATTTTTGAAATATTATTATTGAAATAATAAATAATAATAATAATATACAGTATAATGTATATAATGAATGAAATGTTTTTTAAAATAATTTACTAAATATAATGTACTAATAATATAATAATATATTTTATTAAGTATTGGATTTAAATTTAGTGATACATTTGAAATAGTAATACTACTTTCCTTTCACTTTTGAAATAAAAAAATTAACAAATATTTACTAAAATCTAACAAATGATCAATATTTCAATTCATTTGTGATATTGTTTTTATAAAAAATTTAATTACCATGGTCAATCAATTAACTTGTGATGTATTAACTTACAAGCAATCTTATGCCAGGTAATACGGTAACAAGTTGTAAGTTTTATTTATAGATTGATTTTACAAACTATTAATATATAAATATAATATATTTTGTGAAATATATTTAAATTCAAGCTAAAAATGTTCATTTAACCATGTTTACATTAAATTGGACTATATTGGACCAGCTGTTGAAATAATATTAAACCATTTTTAAAAATTACCTTGATGAAATTTTAAATAACTTACCCGTTCAATCAAAAGCTGTTTTTAGATTTCAATTTGATTTTAAATAATTTTGGCAAATCATTAATTTAATGAGTAAAGCATTTTTTATTTTTAATTAAATTAATTTATAATATTTGGCAACTTTTTTGTCTATATAATAGTTAATATTTTATACAAATTTATTAAATGATTTCACTCGTAGAGAGCCAAACAATTTATGTATATTTTATACAAATTATATACAAATATAAGTCAATTATTTGCAAATTTAAATACAGTATATAATTATAATTTGTTAATGATTTGTGAAACTCATGGGGTTTTGTGAACAATGCAATGCATTTACTTAAATAACTTAAAATCTCGTGTAAAACATGAAAATTAATTAATATCTGGACAGTCGATGACGAGTTGATTAAAATTAAAAAAACACATTTAAATCACACTTTAGTTCAGATCATAAGTTAGCAAAACATTTGTTTAAATAGTATTTTTTTTGTTTAAAAGTAAATCATGTTTACCACGATTTTGAATGCTTTGAGAATAGATTTCATTGCAATACATATCCGGTGGTCAGAGGTCTTAGCGCTTCCGACACCGGATCTGATTTGTACTAATCATTTGAAAATATATTTGTTTTGTTTTTTGTCTTTCATTAGTTGTGATCGTATTTGGATTTTTCAAAACAATTAATTTACATTTAAATAGAAATTTGTAGGTTTTGTTTTTGTATTAATTATATTAATTGTTTAAATTATATTTAAAAAACATTTAAATTATTTAGTTTCCTAACGAAGATATGTCTGAGTCTTAGAGAGAGAGAGAAAGGTTTGAATTTGAGGCCACATTTTCTTAGATGGGATGTAACGGTAAGGATGTGATTCACTTAGTGATGACATGAGATAATTTGTGTTTGACTGTTGGCGATGAGAGCAGCACTTCCAGCCAACACGGGCACGAAGTGATGTATTGGCGCGTATAGTCGGGACCCCAACCCTTACCAAAACTGATCCGAAACGCGTAGTGATCCGACGGTCCGTCGGGCGGCTCAGTGGACCGCAATCGGCGATAGTTTTGGGCGATTTCGTAGTCAAATACTTTAATAGAAAGTCCGGGAAATACTTTATATACAGTTAGGTTACGAGTGTTGGGCGGATCCATTGTCGGCGAATTGACAAACACTGGATTATCCGATCGGTTGTAAAGCCATACGCCGTCCGCCCGGCGACTAATGGTCACTCCCGACCCGATCTTTTGTCGAGTTCGGCGAACCGTCGGGTCTTTACTGGAAACGGGTGACGACGAGAACCATTGCTCGAGCCATAGACCGTCGCCTTGCGGTAAGTGTGCGAACACATTCATACAGTTGGTGTACACCGGGAATAGTCGGCCCACTCTGTCCCTCAGCTCCCAATATGCTATTGTACACCAATGGCGACAACCTTCTGGTTCTTGAATTCCTATAAATAGATGCAAAAAATATATATAATTCATGAGAAACACAGTGAATGAAAGTCAACAAAAACAAACAAAATTACAGTCAAAACAACATCAAAGAAGTGAATCTTTTGGGGGAATTAATGTCTTTTATAATTCAGTTTTTATGTCTTATAAATAGATTACAATTTTTAGATTCACTTCTTATTTATTCAGACTTATAGTCACATTATTTTATAGCTATAAAGTCGAGTCAAAGGCGACACAAAATGAATTAAATTCACAAATTATTTATTAAAATTCTTGTCTCTCAACCGGAATCAGGAATGAGATTACATTTAATTTTTCTAACCCTACGTTCCCATCAAATATATTGCCATTTTTTTTGCTACTTTTTATGCATTTTGTTTGCATTTCCTTTTATTCAATACAATTCAAAGCATTCGCTGAAAAGTAGAAAATTTTTTGATAAAACATCACTCATTCAGTCATTTCAACAACACTTCACAAAATCTAAACTAAGCATTAAATTAGTCTTTTTGTTGTTTTAATTTGACTTTATATTGCAAAAACACTTTACTATTCTGTATGCGTGAGGCTCTCAATCAATTCAAATCCTAACTTTCTTTTAGTTTTTATATTAACTTTTAAATACAATTTAATGCTTTTTATAAATATATTTTCATTCAAACAATTGCCAAACTTTCAAACATTAAATTGGCAAATAAAAAAGACACCCTGGTTAACCCTACATAATGTTTCAAGTTTCATGTGACCTTTTGGCGAGTGTCTAATAGACAGTGTTTATATACGCAAATCAACACCAAGGGCACTGGACTCACACCATGGCGTCAGTGGTCTGGCTTTAAATCGGCTAATATAATAAGGGGAAGCCATCCAAAGCACCGGCAGATGGTTTGCAACCACTAATTCACTATCATTTCAATAAACACAGACACACTCTGTCTCACCGGCGACGGAACCGCACGCTTCCCATTCATGACTCCTAATGTCTCGTTGAAAATAAATCTTATAATACTTATCAAACAGAATATCTCAATCATTATACAATTAAATTTCACATGTATTGTGACCAATAAACTCATCTATTCTTATAATGAGTATATAATAACAAAATATATTAAAATCCATCCATTAATTGTCAAATAATATCACTTAAATACTAAAGATATTTGCCAATCAATCATCCTTTCCGTTATTATCTTTATTTTATTTTCTTTTCATTTATAAGTTTTTTTTGTCAAATCAAAGAAAGTTGAGTTTGAATGCTATATAATGTCAATTCAAGCATATTTCAAACATCGCCTCATTAAATGTGGCGAATCCTTATAAATTAATTAATATTATAATTAACTAAAAATATAATTTAATCAATAAAACTGTTTACAAAATTGATAACTAGTAAAAAATAAAATTATGTCAATTTCTCGATTGATTTGTTTGTAAACACTATTTGTTAGCAAATCCTAACCAAAATTCATTGTAATTTACAATTTGTAAAATCTATGAATTCTGTACAAATTTACGGGTCATTGCAATCAACTGTTTTACATAATTTATAAACTTTTATATTTAAAATATAAATTAAATATGTTTTATTGTAAATGCACCAATGTCATTTACATTTGACAATTATGCATGCATTTCATGAGAAACTCTGTTTGACTAGTAATTAGTTATCTAATGTCAGAATACAGTCTCGAAAAAATATAAAAAATAAGAAATGATAAAACTTTTAGATATAACAGATTTCAATGAGAGATAGACATTCATTGATGACTACTTAATAGATATTTAACGATAAGTTAATTTATATAAAGAGAGTAATGGATTGTCGGCTGAGTTGGGGGGGTAGTGGGTGTCGGCGGCAGTGGAAGTGCAGTGGCTTTTCGTTGTGTTTCATAGAGCGATGAAACAGACAGACAGACAATCGGTTAGGAAATACACAGAATATAAAGAATAAAAAACGAAACAAAATTTCGAGTTGAGTATCGATATAGTAATATAAAAAATATAGTTATCCACCAAAAAAAAATTGGTGTCGGATTGGCGTCACAGACTCTCGTCAAGAGACAGAACAATGTGAGTGTGTATGTAATGACAGCACAACAACACCCGCCAAATATAATAAGTCTACTCTCGACTCGACGGCGCGGCTCTTCAAGCTCTGGCTCCGTTCAATCGGGCATTAAGTATATGTCTCTCTCGTTCTCTCTCTACTAAAGTACAGCTGCATTATATGTGCACATCTCCAGAGCCTTTACATCCATAACTACCATTGCATTACAATGTATTGCCAGTGCCAGTCATATAACGTGTATTGGCATTGCATAACACACACAACGACACGACTTTTTCGTAATAATAACTAAAATGTTTAGCGACTTAAAGGCGACTTCAATGCCATTCAAACGTATTATCAAAAAGAGAGGAGACCTTTTGATTTCTACTTATGATATCAAACTCTCTTCAAAAAGTTTTTGTTTGAAAAGTGCTTTTTATGAATATTTATATACCATTTGCCTACAAAATATGAAAAAATATAATTTTACATTATATTCACACAAAAAGACAGACTCATTAAGAATTAAGTCTTTTCTATTGCTTTTGTTTGCATTTGTGTGTAGACATCGTTTGGTAAATATATTTCTTATATATTTTTTGAACACTTCTTCAACCAAATCGTTGTATTCATTGCTAAAAATGAAAAGTTTTGTTGAAGTTTTTCTTATTCACAAACTTACATACAGTCCCTGACCCAAGAGTCCCTACACCCAAGACCCTAACAGTGCCGCCGTAACCCTCCCTTACAAGTCCCAACTCAAACATACAGATTTGTATCACCACTACTCGCTGACCTTGTGTTAGGACCGGCTCTTTCTTTCTCTCTTTATCCCAACCCAAAGGAATGTCTACTCGAATGGCCGCCAGCACTGACTCCTATGAAAAAAAGCACTGAAAGTCCAGTCAGAGAGAGAGAGAGAGAGAGAGAGAGAGAGAGAGAGAGAATGGAAAAGAGAACAGGAAAGCAATTCGGAAAATGTAGTCATCACTGATAGTTGTATGCAGTGATGGCACATATTTTCAATGGAATTCTGACCGTTTTTATTCACTAAAAATATATATAAACTTTTAAAATACATTTCTAATCATAAAATATACAACTCAATAGTCGATTCATACAAATCGTCTCAAGATTTTTGTCATAAACAAAAACAAAGTTATGTCAAGTTTAGGGATGAGTTATACGTAAAGCAGTTAATTAGATTAGCCCAAAGAGAAAAGAGCAAACAATAATTATATCGATATATGAATTAAAAATATGACCAAAAATATACATTTACTATACATTTTGCTTTTGGGCTAATATTAATTAGCGGCTCCTATTGAGGACTAGTTTTTTTAGTCAAATGTTAGCAACAAATTATAGTATAAATTCACACCAATTATTAACTATTACTACAAAACAACTTAAATGAATGAAAGAGTATGCGATAAACACAACACAAACGGTCTAAATATTGATCAGAAAATTTTCTCACTATAGTTGGAGAATGGCTTTCAAAGAAAAATAGTCTCTAAAAGTGATATAATTAATAGTTTTGTGAACAAAAATATTTCATAAAAGCAAAAACTGCAAAATCGTTTCAAACAAAATGCAGTTTCGGCTCAACTCTACCCAAGAATTTCCAACACAAACGCCTAAAACTCTTTTTAAATGTTCCCAAAAACGCGATATTTTGGGCTCATATATGGATTGAAGCAATGCTTATGTTTCTCTCTCATCACAACTCTTTATCAATTAAATTAAACGTCTCATAAAATGCTATAAACATTATTTCATTGATTTAACTAAATAATCATTTATATTAACCAAACGGTTGACCCGAATATTAACTCACAATCGAGTTAAACAACTCATTAATTCATACTTTATTTCAATGAATGAATAATATATTATTAGTTTGTATTGAGGACTGGTTTTCCATGTTTAACATATGCACTCATTTTTCATGCCAATACATGTTTGTATATTATATAATCTAATAGTCACTACAATAATAAAGTTATGTCATAAATATATTACCAAAAAAGTTTTAGATCAAAAGTTTGTACTCAATTAAGGTCTTGAGACTATATTTCATATATATTTTTATTACTTTTGCCTCAAATGACAATAAAAAGTTGCAAAACTAACATAAAAACAAACTCCCATTCCCTACATATTGTAATACTTTGTAATACATTTACAATTTAGTTTGATTTGAAACTAATCTGCTTTTAAGTCGAGTCCTTTATAGACGATTGACAACAACTATGGCTACAATCACTACAACATATTAAAACATAACATAATATGTTATAGTATTGTTGATTATGTTATTTGGGGACCGATCCGACTGTTTCAATAAAGAAGAGGACAACAAAACACACACAACAAAAAATATATATACATATCATAAGCCGACTGAAAAACTAGTGGCATAACTAACTGAACGGACAGTACTTTAAGCTGAAAATAAATAAACATCCGAACAATGGTTTTGCATGTATTGTAGGGCTCTTTGAAAATGTGAAGTGCATTCCACTCGACATCTAACAGAGGCTCTGACACTACGGGCCAGAGAGCCATACGAAACCAACAAAAGCTAAACACTAACCAAAAAAAGTTTTGAAACAAAAATTTGCTACACTTTTCAACCGTACAGTCAATTCTCACATCCACTAAATTAAAGCTAAATTTAAATTACATTTCAAAATGAGTTCATTGTATAAAACATTAACCAAATTAACTAACAAAATCAAACACAAAGTTTTGGCTCATTAATGCTAACAACATCTCATTTATTAAATTATTGAATGTTATGTCAAATACACTGAAAAACACTGTATTTGAGAGCTGATTGTTGGCAATTGAAAAAGAGTGTTGAACTTTCCTATCAGTCACTCGTTTTTGTGATCAAAATTGTCAACTTTCTATTAATAGTGATTTACTTATGGGGTTTATATATGGGAAAACAAGGTAATTTTATTCAATACATTGTTATGTAATCAGTTTAATGAGGGCTCAAAAAATTATAGTTAGCATCCTTATAACTGAATTTAATTTGAATAATTAAATGCTAAATAATATTGAAAAATAAACAAATTAAAACTAGATTGTACCTGGTACTTATATTTGCTAATGTAAACTACAATTAAAGTACTATGTATTCAGATGTGTTGTTTGAGACTCTTTCACACCATTCAAAACCATTTCATTATTGAAAAAACAACTTCAAAAATGTCACCACAAAAGCAAATTCACATCAATTATCTAATCATTTACTGAATTACCTGTCTTTTTATACACAACTTCTCAAGTATTTTATTTATAAATTAATTTATGTTTACTTTTTTAGTGACCAATAATTTAAAGCTATATATAAAATGCCAAATGAATTATTAAAATACCTGTTAATTGACTATTGAATTCATGGGAAAGAGAGCCATTGGTTTCGGTGGAGACGGGAGTAGACGATCGGCCAACTGTTGGGGACGACTGGGACTGTGGGCTGACGTGTGTGTCGATCACTGGTATCTCCGACAGCGGCGGTCGGGTTCGGTGTGTATTATGTATTGAATGGTAGGGCGGAGGCGATGGCGACGACAAGGCGTCGTCTCGTTGTGTATCACAAAACGGCGGAAAATAATAAGTTTGTAATTCACTGGACAACTGAGTTCGGGTGACACCTGTGCCACAAACGGATGGCACTATGGGATGGTCACCACTTAACTGGCCGTGCGCTTCATGCCTTTGTACTGTTATTACGGGAACACCACTTTGGGACAGTCCGTGTGACAATCCTGGCACCACCACTTGGCTCACCGGTTGGCCCCTTTGCCGCACTATATCTTCATGTGTGTCACAATCACCCGAAGACCCGTAAGGCATCACATAAGGCATAGAATGGCCACCGCTTTTGCCTGACATTCAATAAATCAATCAATACATTAATTATCAACCAAATTCATACCAAAAAAAAGTTAATAAAAAAGTTTTATAAACAAACATAAAAACAACTCAAAACATGTTAGCGATGGCCATAAAAGTGAACAAACTATTAGACAATAAGTTAATGGTAATCGAGAAGACATTTAAATGTAATGACAAAACTTTTTCATAAAGTTATAGCAAAAGTTTGGATTGCATTCAAAAAATAATAACTATTGCTATTGTGGGCCAACACTCACACGTGGCAAGTGATGACCATTGAGATGATAATCATTTAAGACAATCAAAGATTAAGATAGTGAGTAACCGGAAAGTAAGGTAGACATGAAGACATAGGGACAGACTGTACAAAGTAATGGCAGGGATGGGATGGGATGGGAGTGATGGGACGGGTAGTAGTGATGACTTACCAGTCTTAGGCTGTTGTCGGTGTCGTTTGTGGCCAATCTTCTGGAAGCAGTTGACAAAGACTGCTATGCAATGATTCATCACATGTCAGAGTCGGGTCAAGACATGACCAACTAATCCAATTGATGGTCATTTGTGGCCATTTTCAGTGTTGTGTACAACAAAACGGCACAAACACTGCACTCAACTAACATCACTTCAATACAGTATAACATTCATATGGTATGGATATTGTTGACCGATTTGTGTAGCGCCAGCCTATCGGTTAGGCTGATCTAGTGGTACAGTGTGTGCGCACACAGTGTTTGTGCGGTTGAATGTATGAGAGGAGAGAGAGATAGATAGAGAGACACACAAACACACACATAGACTGTTGCAGCGATACTAACAGAACTGCCAGCTCTGCCACCACTACTGGTGCCCATCGCTCTCTCAATACTGTATTACAGTCTCTCTATTACTGTCTCCCATTAGACTCTCATTCACTACCATTAATGGCTCGTCCGACTAGATATACCCGTTATATATTAGTAATATTACCCGATCTCATCATTTCATACATTTATCAAATAATAATCATATATTTCTCTAACTTTTATTATTTTTATTACACTTTAATTTAGTTAAATTGCTAAAAATGTATAGGTTTAGTATGTTGTAAGTTATAAAAACACTTTATATAACTTTTTAAACTTTAAAGCAAATTTAATTCTTGATTATTTTATGTTATTAATTTTGTACACTAAATTTGTAATAAAAAGTTATATATTTGTTGACTATATTGTAATTAATTATATTTAGTTAAACACTGATCAACAAATACATATATTATATTTTATATGAGTTAATCCCAAGAATAACTTGATTTAAGCAAATGAATGGGCATTTTATTGGTTAAGAGCTCACGTCTAGTGGACTCCAGACTTGTGGCGACACAACCGCCGCTATTGGCGTCAAAACATTTTGCATACAATTCTTATGCTATTCTCTCTCTCCCTCTCTTCTATTCTCTCTCTCTCTCTCTCTCACGACTTGAATCACGAATCGTGAATCACGCAGTCAATTGTGTGTCCACTTTGATTACAATACAAATATACAATTTAGAGTTGAATTAAAATGTAAATTTAAATGTAATTATAATTATAATTGTTTTCTTTATATAATTATTGCTAAATCTAAACGACGAGACACTGTAAGACTCGAGTCTGAAGTGTTGCGTAAGTTTTTGTGTTGATTTGCTTTGAAAGATAAGGGAAAAGCTATTTAAACACAATTTGAAGACATAATCATAAATGAAAAGTCAACATAAGTTTTTCACAAGTGCTTCATTTACTATTAGTATATATTGTTTTATAATAAATATTTGAGACAAAACTTTATTTTTCTGTGATTAAAACATAATTTTATAGACAATTACTACTGATTTTACAATTTATACGATTAGCGCAAAACTATATGTCATTTTCAATTGTTTGTAAGCAATACTAATATAAATATTACAATTATCTAACAGTTAATTATAAGTGATATTGAATATACTAGGGTTATTTGAATAGCAATTTAATCCTAGAAAAATAAAATTATTGTCTACTTCTTGGGAATCAAACTAATTAAATATTTTATAATTATTAAGCCATTTGTTTGCAAAATAGTTTCAATACAATAATCATATGATTTGTGCAGATGTTTGCTAAATAATAATAACTGTTAACCTTATTATCAAAAGTTTTTTATAAAAAACTTGTATTCAAAACACTACAGAATATTATAGTAATAATAGTAATGTTGACTATATTAGTGATCTTTTATTATTATTATTAACTATTCATTACAAGAGATATAAGATTCACGTAATGAGAGTCGAGACAAATTAGTGTTTGAGAGACTGTGGAGAGTCGGGTCGGACCGACCGAAAAGATGCTTAAATTTGATTGCAAGATGTTTTAATGCAGGGCTTAATCGTAATGGCATTATATTTATATTCAATCTATTGACGACAGGTCTAGACTCTCAGACTGTCTATTTTGCATCCCTATATAATTCTGTAGTCAATATAAATATTATTATTATTTCAAAGCAAACTCTGTATGTTTAGTAAATCGCAAACAATGATGCTTTAAATATTGAATTTTGAATACAATTAATATGCTATTTGCATAAAACCAAACTCTAATTTAAATGATATATTAATTTATATATAATATTATTATTAATAATTTATTATAAACTATTAAAACAATAAATATATTTTCAATGAATTGCAATTGTTTTTTAATAGAAATTAAAAACTTTTAATAAAGTTTAATGCTTTTTAATCGCTACTAAACTTTTTTATATATATACAGAATCTGTATATAAAAAGTTTTGTTTTTGATGGCACTGTCTATGAAAGTGTCAAATAGTTATGCGAAACAATTTAATTATATTTTTTCGCATAAAATAAAAATAAAAATATTTGGATTTATTTCAAAAATATTGTCTAATTTTTTTTGTAAATTTTATTTTCCAAGAAATATAATCTATTAATAGACTAAAAGTCAATCTTTAACTTATTGTTTAATCAATAATGTATTTAATTAAATAATTTATAACTAACTAGAATCTAGTTACTAGATTAATCTATATATTAGTTACACAATTGACTTATTTATAGTGCAATTATATAAATTTAAATTAATTGATTATAATAATTGTTTTAAAATTTAAATGCAATTTAATTAATTTTAAATTAAATACTTTTAATATGAGTTTTATTAATGAATTTAAAATAAAACATATTATAAAAATAGTAAACAATATTTTATTTTTTTAGTCTCGACTGTCGTCTCAAACATATTTTGTTATGAATTAAAATAATTTAAAAATTTTTGAATCAAATGCAGACTTTAATGAAATTAAATACTTTTATTTTTTAATTATAAAATAATTTTATATTCCAACAAAATATTACTATAAAATTTAAATAACATTACATTTATAACTTATTTTAAACACACAATGTTGTATAATAAGCATTTTAAACACTTTTTAAATTATAGAAAAATTATTTTGTAAAATGTAACTAATTTTTAAAATTATAAAATTCAATGCAATTGCCAAAAACTTTTAATTTTTATAACTATATGCTAAAGTAAACTAGCACAATTTATGGTAAGTGTAATGTCTACGGCCAT
>JAQIWK010000743.1:0-13749 GCA_034695265.1 Dissorhina ornata | reverse complement strand
GGATCCCAAAGAGACGCGATGGTCGACACCAATCAAAGCCCATACAGAAGCCATCATCACATGAATCATATCAATCATATCAATCACTCGATGGCCAACGGAAGGTCCCGAGTGTCGCGGTCTCTGTTCGGACCTTCAGATCGTGAAGAGAATCGGCGGATGGCCTACGAAGAGACAGATTGCCGGCGCTTTAGTGACCGGAATCGTTGGAACTTTGATTTCTATTCGGAAAAGCCGTTCACCGGTCGGTTCGAGTGGACACGAGTGCATCAGTCAAACGACAACAGCAAAAGTGGCCGCAATTCGGGCCAAACCGGTGAACAGACAGACAGTTTGTGGTCAAACCAGACTAAGAAAAGCGCCAAATCTTAGATACAATGCATATGTGCTGTGAATAAGTGTTGATATTATCATAAATAGAGCCAAACTTTGCCTTCAAGTGTAGTGCAGAGCACTGGATGTCTATTGGACTCTAATGTGTGACGTATTCCTGGGTTTTGCTTCTCCTTCACGTCTCCTCCATGTCTTCAGTAAGTCTTCAATAGATCTCATAATAAGAGCTGAAAATCGCGCCTAAAAATGCTTGTCAGCACCGGGAGGGTCGACAGGGTCTACACTGTCTGTAGGGTCGGTCGTGTGCGCCCAAACATGGCTGCTATCACTTATACACCGACCCTACCATCACACCAACCCATCAACCCTACCGTCACACCAACCATACTAACCATACCAGTGCTCTCTACCCATCACTAGACCGACCCGTTGACCGACGCGTCCTTACAGCTCATGTCATTCACTGCCTCTGCCTTTCGATACCTGTTTTTGCAGCCTTTCCTATACATTATATATATAATACATTATACAATACATTACATGCACTGACCTGTCCTGTCCTGGACTTGTGGTTCAGTTATCAGCTATTTATTACGCTTAATCCATAAGATCTCATATAAATATACAATAAATATATATATATTTTATATTTTTATATAAGTTTTATTTTATAGATATTATAATTATTTTATTTTTATTATTATTGGACTTATTTTTATATATTTTATGTAAGCATTCAATAACTTGTCATTGACTTTTTGGGCGCAAAAATTGTTGCCATAAATAAAAACTTTTTTTTTGAGAAATTTATTTTTCTTTAGAAGTTATTATTGCAGCGTTTGCTTCATTGCACACAACTCTTTGGATGCGTTCATGACTTGCATTCAAAATCAATCATTAATGTAATGGCAATACAGGTGCCACAGGTTTGGTGGGCACAGGTCCTAATCAAATGCATCGTATAATAATTATTGCTATATTTTGCCGCTATTTTTCAAAAATATATTTATTCACTGCATATCTGCAATGAAAAATTAATGCACCTTTTTTATTGAATATATTGCTGTCAATGAATAATTAGTTTAATTATTAAATATGAAATCAATTTATTAATAATAATGATAATAATATGTTTACTATAATTAAAAATTTACAATTTGATGATAACATTTAAATTAATTTATGCATAAATATACAGACAATTACTACTTAAACTCTAATCAAAATAATTAACTAAACAAACAGCTAATAAACTTTTAAATAAGATTTTCAATTCATTTGAATGATTTAAAAAAGCAATCAATACAACCAATCAGTAAGCGTTAAGGAGGAATGATTTGCAGTCATTCTGTCATTAATTGTAGTCATCTTTTGTACATTTTATGAAATTGTTTTTTAGCAAAAACTGCTAAAACTTTGTTTCGTATCGATTGTACTCTTAATGGTCCGAAACAAATATCTTGTAATGCAATGCAATGATTATAAACAGATTGATATGAATTAATATACGGGGAGTGAGAGAGAGAGTGATAGGAGGACCCGATTGGCAGCGACGACGGGCTTAATGTTTGTGGGTCTGTCCGGTGCTGTGGTCGACCAGATGTTGAGAGAGGTATGGTTACAATCATAGGAAAACTCTTATCGCAAATATGATATTTTTTTTGTACACAAGAGTCGAGTGGTAAGCAAATATAAGTTATGTACAGATGTTTCTTAATTACAATTATATCGCAATTTTTAAAGTTAAGTCTGAGTTTTGATTTGATTTAATAAATAAATTTTAGTTTTCGATATGTTTTTACGATATAATTGTCATAAAAGTCATTAAGTTTAGTGCTTAAGAAGTGTTGGTTTTGGTTGTAATGCGTTTAGAAGATGCGAACCAATTTGAGTGCAGTTGTGGGCGATTGGTCGCCATTGGATGAATGGTTATCATCGGGAGGGGTGGGAGTGAAGGGGTCGAGAGTTGGAGCGTTTCTTTTGGCAAAATTCAATTTTCTAGGTCTCGGCAGAGAAGAGGCCAACGATGCCAACGGACTGCTCGATGGCGAACATACGGGCGCTGAATGTGGTGCTCGCGTACACCCTTCCGAAAAATCATTCAACACTTGTTCTCTAATTAATTGCTTTTCGTATTCCAAGAGTTGTCCCAAAAAATTAAAGTTTGGACTTATTGTGGCTCTCTTTGACTTGACGTACCTATAGATTGGTTGCAATTGCATTGCATTTGAAAAAAACAAAAATTATTGCAATTTATTGCAAAGTAATTACAGGTTATAATAGCATACCTGTAGGCGTCATCTGATGACATACATAAGTGTCTCATAACATAACTGATGGCAACGGTAGCCGAACGTGAAATGCCGGCCAAACAATGAACTATTGCACAGCCGCCCGATTCTCGCACTTTATCTGCAACAACACAACATCACAACAACATTATTGAGAGTTAACTATCAGTAATAGAGGAGTCGAAGGACACCTTCTAATGCAAACAAATGCACACAAACACAACAATACACTGCAATACAAACCTAGAAAATTGAAAGCTTTTGGAAAAAACGGCAACAAATTATCGTTATAATTATCATTGACTGCGATTCGCAAAAAATGCGAGTCTGGGATGAACTCAGGCTTTGGACAGGAGGTGCTCACATTCAGCTCGTACTGAATGTTGTGATCCTATAATAACACAGTAATCATTAATCAGTAATCAGTTGTGATATTAAGTATTAAATTATTGAAATATAAAGAAAAGCAAATTAAAATATTTGGGTTAAAAAAGTGATTAGTATTTCAAATATGTTTACTCGAAGCGTGTCTTTGTTGAGGGCGTCCTGTTGTGAGCCTAAGTAAAGGAACGGTAATATGCGAGTTGGCCCGTGATTGCTGATCGGCATACAGGGCTGCGATAGTGAGGTCAACACATTTGCCCCTTTGGCCGCTTTAGTCTCACAAAGGGACGGATACGCTGACTGAAAGTCCAGAATTCCGCCCCTCAATAGACCAACACTTTTAAACGCTGAACTCAGCTTTGATAACAGTGTGGATATGAAACTGTCATTTGAAAGTATTAGAGATAAATCTGTCGACTGCTGGTCATAGACTATCACCGCTTGACTATTGTCTATTTGGCACTGACATGAGTGCACCAACAGTTCGTTCACCGATATCTGCAATTAGAGAC
This sequence comes from Dissorhina ornata, assembly GCA_034695265.1. Taxonomy (NCBI): domain Eukaryota; kingdom Metazoa; phylum Arthropoda; class Arachnida; order Sarcoptiformes; family Oppiidae; genus Dissorhina; species Dissorhina ornata. The sequence continues at coordinate 10,229 of JAQIWK010000743.1, read as the reverse complement.
CAAACAACAAATGAGATCAATTGCATATACTATGCAAAAACAATGGCAAACATACTTTATTTTGTTGAAGTCTTCGTTTGACTATTTTAGAGCAGTTAACGTTAACTGCATATGAAATGTGAGAAGTGTTGTACTCGAGAAAGGATCGGCTGTCAATTATCAACACATTGTCCACTCTATTCACAATCACTTGAGCCAATTGATGGGTTTCGACCATTTCTATTGAATGCATCTTTTCCATAGGCTCTGCTACCGACCAATTGTCCACTAATGATAGCATTGTTAGCTCAGCAACTCATCATTGCATTTCCAATCGCTTCCAGATCTCTATAAAATCTACGATAAATGCATTTCTTGTTAATATCGCATATACTGTTCATATTTATCAAAATTGCTGTTTTAAAACAAATAATTATAAGATATATATGGATTGCAATCAACTGATCCCAAACAAACTGTATGTATGCATACACTGGCAAAGCTATATTCGAGTCGATACAGCATTATGTGATGGAATTTGTGTGCATTACAGACAATACAGAGTAGAGTACAGTGTTTTGGGAGAGACTCGATGTAAAGGCATTTGTTTGGCGTTTATATATAGAATATGACTCATCGCTAGTCTATCATTATTCTGGGTCTCAACTGCTTTACACTATGCTATCAATATTAGCCAACAATACAATACTACATCCAATACTAAACTCTATTATTCACTATATATTTTTATTTCACTAAATTGAACGTATGGTCAAATATTAACAGTGCTATTCTATGCACATTGTGAGGGTATGTACCATATTATACCATGGTAAAGTGACTGGTCATTTTGTGCCAATCTTGAACATTTTTACTCCACCCAAACCTGTGTTAAACACAATGCAATTATGCAATTAATATGAATACATTAGCTAGCACATATATGTTAAATTAACATGTAAACTCAAATTCACGTTATTTCCTTCACTATAGTGATGCTAACTTAACAATTCATTTATTTCTGGTAATTTTCAATACAAATCAATATATAACTAACATTTTAAATTTAAATGAATCTTATTTTGATTCAGCATTGAATTTAATTTATTAAACATTGCATTTTGTGTCAACTTTTAATTAATTAATTAGTTATTGCATTTACAATATGTCAATACATCAAACAAATCTATATATTAATTGTATTTTTGTTTTTTCATTCATTGACATTGCATTACAAAACAATATCTGGAAATTTCTGGTATAAACTATACAATTTTCAGAGTTTGCATAACTAACTAACACTAGTCTACCCTAATGTTAAACAATTGACGTGATTGAACTTAACTTGTATTTGTAATTTATTTTTGTTTGTAAACTTTGAATAAATAGTACTTGGTTAAATTGTAAAATTTAAGCATGATCATTAAATTCAATGACAATTTTGCATTTCACATATATAATGAATTGCTATTAATTATAACTTTTAATTAACAAATAAATACATTTGGATAATAAGTATAAATTATATAATATAATCAAGTTTAACAACAAAACTGTGCTAGCTCACTATATTCGTGATAAAAGCTAAACCACTTTAAGACACTTATAAAATTGGTAATCATTTTTTGTAATTACTTTTTGTTATCAATTTATATATTTAATAACTTATTTATATAATTAATTATTGCAAACAAATAATAATCGTTATATTATTAATTATATTAACTATTAATTGAATAAATAACAGCTTGTTATTATAAATAGCATGACCAGGGAATATACCTAAACAACTTTAACCAGGGTCATTGGCTTATTACAGTTTATGATTGCAAACAAGTATTTCCTATGACTTCATTGTATATCCAATTTAGACATTCATTTAATGTCATATAATTTACATCATTATTTGTAATACAATTAGAAATTGATTATAATTATAACTCTATTATAAAAATATATTATATTCTTAAAAATTTAAATTAAATTTATAATAAAAATGTAATCAAATATCAAACACATGTTTACAATCAAATCAAATCAATCAATGAGTTGTAAGTTTTGTAATATTAAGCGCCTATTTATGTCTGTAATTATAAAACAAAAACTATAAATAAATTACAAATTAAATTGAATTTAAAATAAATAATAATATATTATTATTCACTATATTAGGGTTTATAGTGATATAGTGAACACACTGTACAGTGTATTGTAATTTAATAACAGTTTTAGATATAAATGCAATCAATACATACAGACAGAGAGAAAGAGATGAATAAGTGGTTAACATTACAGATGTATATTCAATACCATACCATACCTGCGATCAAATCAATGCTTGTGGTTGTGGTAGATATCTGGGCATTAGATCCAGTGGTCCGTATTTCTTAATCCAATGGTACAGCTATTGTGTATTACACTAACACTATTGTAATGAATGGTATAGTAATGAAGTGATAATCAACTAAAACATACAAATCATTCAAATTATTTGTATAATCATTGAAACAATTATTAAATTTCATATAAATATTTGCAAATCTATTGCTTAATATTCATATCAATATTAAAATCGCAAGTATTGTACAAAACTATACATGCATTACGACCAACACTTCCCCTCCCCTTACCATTCATTGAACCAATTGTTTAGTAAGTATTTGTTGGCCACTAATACTTCAATACAAATCAATTAGATATCAATTTAATTGATATTTATTTGGGAAATTAAATATGCATTTAAATTAAAAACTAATTTTAATTGCATTTGCAATTAATTGATAGACAAATGTTTAGTCCGTATTGTGAACCCTATGGGACGTAATTGAGTGTCAATGACGGCATACAAACACAAACGTTAAGCCAATGGTATTGACTGAATGATGTCATCCTATTTCTCGATTGGCTTTTCATTGAGTAATACATAAAAAATTCAAACAAACGCTACGATTGGACCGAAATATTAGGTAAACTTTTCAGACACTTTGCTATTCATTAAGACTGTTATATTGAAATTACAGCTAAATATTGACCCATTTTTTGTAATGCATTTATTTAATAAACATATTTACTTGCATTTTAATCCGGCTATTATTGCAATCAAATTTATAAAAATTACAATTAACTCAAATGTTTAATCATTTATTTATAATAATTAGCATGAAATCAATGAGTAATGTTTGTTCAAACACTTTACTCCTCCACACATTCAAATCGTAACGTTATATAACTTTATCATTAAATTTGTTATATAAAAAAAAGTTATGCTATAAAATAGTTTAGCCGACAATTAAACTAATATAATATAATTATTTGCATTTAATATATAATAGTTTTTGAATTTTGTATGATTTCACACACATTTCATATATGAATTGCTATTTGCGGCGAAAAATAAATTGCAATTATATGTGAAATATGTATTTAAAGTGCAACTTTTGATAAGTAAGTGCAAATTGGTTACAACAATACATGTCCAAGTTTACACACTTTTATATTGTACTCAAAGTGTATTAACTAGTTTAATAAACTTAAATTAGTTAGTTTATTTATATAAATATAACAAATAGTTGCTATAAGTTAGCAGGGTTCATATTAGAACTTTATTTTTACCTAGTTTATCGTTTAAAATAGATTACATGGTGCCATCTTCAGGACAATTAGATTATTAATTATTCTTTAAAAATTATCATGCTTAATTTTTTTTAATCTTTCTTATTGTAACTATTTTATCATATACTTTAATAAAGTAACTTTATTATATTAAAATTTATTTAAACCTGGGTAATTATTGCATCCTAATAATGTCATAATATGTTTTATTAATCATTAATTTAAAAGTTCAGTTAGTTTTATGATTTGATAAAACAATCACTAAATGAAATGCAAAAATAGTTATAAACTTTTTATAATACTTTGAATTTTATTTAATAATTTATTTTCAAACAATTTATATTTCAAAACAAATCTTTATAAATAATTATTTCAAATAAAAAAAAACAATAAAAGCAAACATTTTATATATAATAATAATAATAATAATAATAATCAAACAAAATAAGTAATGAATAAATCTATAATTAATTCGTAAAAAAAGATTTTTTTATGTTTTAAAAAACGTCTAAATGTTTGTTAAATATATTTATATATAATGATTAGAATTACAGTAATGTTTTGGGCATTTTTTTATGGCAATGATTTGATATGTCTTTTTATATTTATATATATTTGTTGTAAATTTTTTAAATACTATTTAAATATATAATATATTTTTTAAACAAATTATACGAATTTTTAAAATTCTTTTTAAAATAGTTTTAACACATCATTAAAATATATGAACACTACAAACAAACCATAAATTTGTTTTGTATAACAGGTTTATATAAACAGATATATAATGATGTTTTATAATTTAAAATTTATCAGTATAAATCTATAATTAGTATATTGTAATTATCTATAACAGCGTAACAATTTATTGAATTAAATTTATTGCATTTAGTATTTAGTAATCAAATTTCAAATTTCAATAGAGGAGGGTGTGTTCAAAGAGGTGGGTTGTATACGTTGAGTGCTTTTGATGATTCCGGTCCGTTGATGACGGGGTGAAGGCATAGTTGCCGGCGATTCTACCCTAAGACCAACGCTCAGACTATTGGCGTTAACGTTGGGTTGAGTTTTGGTTTTGTGTTGTTTCATGATTTTGCCGCTCATTATAAGCCGTCCGAAGCCCTCCTGGTGTGAGAAGGCATAGCCCGAGCGTATCGATCGACGCGACCGACGCACAGAACTTCGGCGCCTCATCTGCGGCTCGGGTCGCGCTCTCATACGTGATATACGCTGTTTGTAACGACACCTATCACTGAGGGTCGGGTGCACTGATGTGTGATAGAAGCGATTGGCCACTCCTGGCACTAATAGTATGGCCAACACCAGGAACAGTGTGAACCAGAATTGGCCGGAGCTCAGTGTCATACGAAGGCAACCCAAGTATTGATTTCCAATCAAATTACTGTTTATGAATAAAGTCATTGCAAAATAAAATGCAACGCTTCCCCAAATGACTATATGATTAAATACTGTCCAATAGGATGTGTCCAAAGCTATCTGTTAATTACAATACATTTAATGTTAATTAATATAATGTATGGTAATGTATGGTAATGTATGGTAATGTATGGTAATGTATGGTAATGTATGGTATGGTATATACTTGAGCGGTCACGACTAGAACCAGAATGGTGGAGACGACTGTCCCAAATATCTGATGTCCGTCCAAATTGATACCTTCAGGTCCGACAGCATTCTTGAAGGCGCCGTAAGGGATGAAGAATAGTATAAAAGATGATACGATTCCGTGAGCGACACTCTTGAGGAATTCAATTTTGTTGAACAACAGATTCATATGACCCGGAGTGTACAGTAATGGATAACGAAGTGATATACGATCATCAACATCCTGATCAAAAATGCCCAGCGCTAGCACTGGTAGTGATGTGTAAAATACATTGTAAAACGATATAAAAGCCGGATCGTAGAGTGTCTGCCAATTGATTAGATATATTGCATATTAATATGTATTTTAGAAATAAAATTCAATTTGTGTTTCAATATTACCTGTGCGGAGAAGCCGCAGAAGAAGGCATACCAAAAGTGGCATAAAGTGAACGCAAAGTTCTTGTAAAAGAAGTAGCGAAGAAATTTACACATACGGAAGTATGACCACCGACCATGCACCAATAATAAACGCTCCAAGAAACGGAACTGTGCTATTGAAAAGTCACTCGACAGCACAGCTTGCATTCCTAAACACATCCAACAAATCATAGTTAATGTATTGACTGAACAATTATTTGCTTAAACATTTCAATTGATACATACCTTCTTGTCCACTGATGCCAACGCCAATGTGTGCGGCTATACATCAGATAATTAAAACAATTGTTAAATTTGTATCAAAAATCTATGTGAATGTTTGGATGACATACTCTTAATCATACTGACGTCATTAGCGCCGTCACCAATAGCTAAAGTGACCGCTTTTTTGTGCCGTTTGACGAGATCGACGACTAGTGCTTTCTGGAGTGGTGTTACCCGACAACAGATGACTGCTTTGCAATTGGATGCCACGTCCAGAAACAAAAGTTCCATCTTTGGTTGTAATGCGTGAACAAGACTGTGACCGTTGATGACCAGTGCAAACCCACCAAATGAATCCGTTTCATTCACTTCGATGGGACTGGCATTAGCAGCACTGGCTCTGTTCTCGTACCTATCGTTTGCTCTGTTTATCGTATTGTCATTTGTATTCAAACTATTGCCACGAAATGAGACCACATTTAAATCGGTGGCGCCGTATGTGTGACTCATAACATTGGCTATATTCTCGCGACATCTCTTCAATTCTGTTTCCACGTCTTCGTATTCCCAGCCCTCTATCGTAAATGTGTCCACCATTTCATCGGTTAACAGTTGACAACTATAACCTATTTTTCAATTTAATTGTTTTAAACTTAAATTAGATTTGCATTCAAAATATTCAAACCTATATTAATAGCCGTTTCTTGTTTGTCGCCCGTAAGCACCCAAAGCTTAATACCAGCGGCGGCTAAATTGGCAATACATTGTGGGACACCATCTTGTAGTTTGTCTTCAATAGCTGAGGCGCCCACAAGTATAAGGTTTTGTTCAATTTCTTCATAAATGGCGTCCACTTTCTCTTCGCGATTGTCGAGAGAAGTGGCCGCCAAATGGAGTCTTTCTTTCCATTCTTCGTAGTACTTCGAGTCGAGCTCTTTCTTAGCCAAACACAGAGTGCGGAGCCCTTCGCCCGCAAACTTGTTTAAGTGGTCGACTGTATTCAGCTTCAGTTCAGCACAACTCGCGTCCATTCTCTCGAATATCACAGTATCGGCGCCTTTACAGTAGAGAAGGATTTTGCCGTTTTTGCGAATTATCACCTCAAATGTCAATATAATGTCAAAGTTATTTATTTGTCATCACATTTACTAATCAATTAATTGCTATAAAACTTACAGACATTCGTTTGCGAACATTATTAAAATCAAGAATAGCTAACAATTCATAGACTTCAGTTTTGCCCAATTCTTCAATTGTTATACTCTGTGGCGTCCGGTTCTATACATATGAAGCATAAATGCAATCATTAATTGAAAGTTTTACTAAGTATTTATCAATTAATACCCGAAAAACATAACCAAAGTTTCGAGCCGAAGATGTTAGGGCCGCCTCGTCGGGTGACTGCGCCTGATATTCAAGTTTTCCATCTTTTTCTTCGCTCATAACTGTATGACAGAGCGCTAACAGACGGAAAAATTCTTGAACATCTTTATTGCCACCGTTTATCTCATCGAGAAGTGTCTGGTCGTAGAACTTGAAGGTCTCTTCATACATGGGATTGGCCGAAAAGTCAACTGATACCATATCTTCGGTTATCTCTAACGCCTCTCCTGTCAGTTCATCCAAGACTTCTCCGTAAAGAACAGAACCAATTGAACACTTGTTGAAAGTCATTATATTCTGCGTCAAAGTTCCCGTCTTATCGCTAAATATATATTGAATTTGTCCCAACTCTTCATTTAATGTAGTAGTCCTGGCTTTAGCTGCCATATCGGTGGGCGCGTAATACATCTTCTCATCCCAATTGATCCATAATGAGTGACAAAAGCGAATCACTTCGACACTGACATACAGAGAGATGGGAACCACTGTATTAAGGACTATGGCGTACGAGAAGAACACGAGCACCGCTATGACAGTGGCACCACTTTTGGGATTAGATGGTACTATTGTATCCCACGGCAGATATTTCTTAAAGTACTGTCCCGTCACTGTCTCCCAAACACCACTGGCTATCGTACAGAACAGACACATTGACATCAAGAAAAACACGATCTGTTCAACAAAATCAATACATTCAATAAGTAAATAATCAATTCATATAAATAGCAATTAAATTACCCCTAAAATTAATAAATTTAATAGTCGGTCAAGACTTGTTCGTTTAAATATAGTTTTTCCGCTGTTTTGCATCAGCTTGGTATCTCTGCCTATAATATGACATAAATTATATAATCAAATAGTAATTAAAATATTAATTTTGTGGTTATAATGCATTTAGTACTGAAATGACTGACCAGCAAACACGACAACACCGAAACACCATTTAGTGTTACGTAACCGACAGCCTCTCAAAAGCATTTTGTCGTTGTCTACCGAAAATGTCTCTCCATTCCAGTGAAGAGTGCCCTCAAAACGGGTCAGATTATTGTTGGGCGGCTCACAGATCATCTCACCTTTAATATCAATATTAATCCGATATTAAAATCAATATGAATTAAAACATTAGCTAATTGTACAAACCGTTAAACCTTCCCAACAGTTGGAAATCATCTCCCAGTTCTGATGTTTCAGGTATTGCTTGTCTGCACTTTAAATTTGTTTCACTATATTGTTTTAGTTAACAAACAAACATATTAATTTTAAATCATTATAAAATTATAAAAAGAAAGTATTGTTTTAAATAAATAAATTGATGACAATTACCCGTCAAGTTCTGCTGTTTCAACATAACAGAGACCGTTGGGTTCACTCGTCGATAACATAAGGATATCGGCCTTCAAAATGATTAAAATCAATATAATGTGAATCATTTATTAATATATTTATTAAATCATTTAAGTCTTACGGCAACGAAACTGTCATTTTCCATGAGGACGATGTCTCCGACCTGTACTTTATACCAACGCTCTTCTGTTAAGTTACCATTTCGTAGCACTTTTGAGAGACGATTATTGATCTGATTATCACTTCTATGTCTTTGCTTTTGTTTGTGTAATCATCCAACAAATCAAGTAATTATTAATATTATTATACAAAACTAATTAATTATAAATAAAAATGACTTACGATGTCATCGATAGCATCTTTGAGTGCTGTTAGTGTCAGCACAACAATCAAAGGCACTGCTGTTGCCACTGGTGTTAAGGAAGATATGTAGGGAATGACCTGTTGAATGGTTCGGACATTTGAATCAAATCACTATTTTTATACTAAAAAGTTTTATTTAAAAAAAATTATACCTGAAGTATGAGAAGACAGAGGAAATAAAAATTAGCGAGTCTTTGGAACTGTTCCAAGAGATTGAGGGGTAGGAATGTGACCAAACTGTACTTCGATGTCTTGATGTAATTATTCTGTATCCAACAAAATACAATCAATTATTAACAATTTAATTACAAAAAAATTTTTAAATAAATGTTTTAAAGACAAAAAAAAAGTAATAAAACTATAAAATTTGCGGAAATTGAGGCCAAAAGACAAACGATTGTCTCTATATATTCATGGAATAAAAAATATATATATTATATGTATATATATATTGCCATAAATCACACCTCAAGTCAAGGCAATTCTCTTGCTTACAAAACCATTAGAGATGTTATAATACGAGTGCATATAAAATAAAAAGATATAATAGTGAATTGAAATGAAAGCCCCACCCAATCAAGTGCCTAAACACTGCTCTCTTCTCTTGTGTCGTGTTTTTTGTAGCAAAACTTATTGAAGAATAAGAAGAATAATATTTATTTTTCACAAAAAAATCAGATCTGTTTTGACAATCAATCTTATCATTGCTTTCTATTAGTTTACTATTGATTCCGATTGTATTTTTTGGGAAAAAACGAGTAAATGAATGACAACTTTCTCATTCATTGATAACTAATGTTATAATAAAATAAAAGATGCTTTTGAATAGTTTTGAAGTAATACTTACGGCATAATTGAATTTTGAGTTAAATATGGGATCATTTGCTCGGATTCTTCTTTCAGTTTCTGTAAATATATTAAACAATTGTTTTTATTTATCAAAATTAATATTTTTTTAAAATTAATTATAATTATAATTTGTAAATAAAGAAAATTTTAAAATGTTAAATTTTAATAAATAGTATAATTTTAACAGTTAAATAATGGGAAGGCATTAAAAATCATAAAATATAACATGAAAAACTGATGTCCAATCATCGCAAATTCAATTATTTTTTAAACTATTAGCTCAATAGCAAACTCATTTTTCTAAGAATTAATTGTTATATAATGACTGATACCACTACATTCAGAAAGAAATTATAAAAAATTTCATATATTAAAAATCGGCGAATGGCCAGTCGGTGGTCACTTTCTGGCCATTTTACTTTATAAGATTTTTTTTAGTTTGTCGTAAA
>JAQIWK010000742.1:0-13751 GCA_034695265.1 Dissorhina ornata | reverse complement strand
ATAATTTATTTTGTGTAATAAAATTATAAATAAAAGTTATATTAGACTATTGTAAATACAGTAATTATAATATATTGTTATTTTTTAATAATAATTTTAACTAAAATTTTCAAATAACTTGAATAAAATAATTTATACATTATAAATTTAAGACAATTAATTTTTTTACAATATTTTATTAAAAATTAAGATAAATAATATATAAATGTTACATAATGCAAATTTAACTAAAATTTAAGTTTAACTTATAAAGTATAATTTTATTGCAACACAATAAATAAAATACGTTGAGATATTCAAAAATTAATAAAATTTAATTTTAAATAATTATATAAAACTAACTAGTTTTTTATAATTATATTTAATTTAGTTAAAATTATTTTGTTTGTTGTGTTGTTGTTGTGTATAGACTCTATACTAACAACGTTTACGACATTTTTGTTATAAATTAATAATTGTTTTAAACATAAATTTAAAAACAATTTTTAATATTTAGTATAGATGCGCTCAACCATAACAATAATAACCCAGCTAATGGGGCATATAGGTTATGTACTTGCTTTTTAGGCGATTCAATATAAGTTATTTCTTGGGTATACTCGGCCGCAACCAATACTATCGCCCATTGACTGGCGTTGGAAACGTTGGGAAGTTTCCAGGAATTTTCATCATCGTCATCATCATCAGTCCACGATGTCAATTTAAAAATACTGGTTGATTCATAAATAGTTTCTTTGCACTCATTTTTACATTGATATTTGCAACGTTTTGTATGACTTTCATAATTATCAAATTTGAAATAAGGACATTGTTGCAAATATTTGTCTGGATACTTTTCATCAAATGTAAAATTACAAACAAGGTAATTTGAATCGTTTGATTCTATAATAATATCCATATTTACTTGTAAGCAATTGCAAGTTTTTATCCAGTATAATTTTTCACATTGGTTAAGACATTCATGTTGAGATAATGGACTATTTCTATCATGATAATTAGCTGTATAATCAAAGCAATTACTTTGAAAAGGTGCTTTCAGCCGGTCAACCATATATTTATGAAACACCACGCCATAAGTGCTGTAAGCATCTAAATTATATTGTGACATTTCAAGATTATCAAAATGTACAATGGGTGTTTGTTGGGGTGAATGCAAAATTACGTAGGTATCATCGCCAGGATTATTAATTTTTAACCAAGCTATTTTAGTTTCTGCGTGAATTTCTCGGTTAATCATATTTTCAAAATTAGTTGACTTAACATTGTATTGTTGACTGAAATATGTTAGACATATGCGTTCAAAATTGAAACTTTTAATAACCTTTAAAGTTTGGTTGCAAGGTGACTTTAGAGCCACATCCATACACTCGACATCCAAATTGACCTGGATTATATTTGACATCTTATCAGGCCAATTACCAGACAAATTAACATTGCTGGAAATATTGGATATTATTTCTTCATCAGTTATATTCATTTCATATTCATTTTTGAATTGATCTTGTTCAAATAATAAATAAGCTAGGTTCACTTTTTTGCAAATGGTAATTGCAGGTTTTTCAACTGTCTTGGTTATTTCAAATTCAAAATAAACAAGGGTATTATATTGAAAGTAATCACAAACTTGATCAATTAATATGCTGCCCCATGCTATGTAGATAATCAAAATAATTTTATAACTCATTTTAATTTATTCTTTTATTTAACTTATATTTCAACAAGTTTTATAAATTATTTATAAAATAATTTTAAATAAATTTATAATGTTAACTTAAATATATTGTTATCCAATATTAATTTACTAGACAACTTATTGTTATGTAAAAACATTATATAAATTAATTATTATTTTATTTGTTAAAGGTGTAGTTTGATATAAATATCTAATTAATTTATAAATCTAATAAACAACTTAATTAAATTTATAATAATAATTTTAATTCAATAAGTTTTATTATGTAAATAATAACAATTGATTTGTTATAACTTAATAAATAATTTATACATTATTTATTTGTATTTGAGTAGGTTGTTATAGAAACATTTATTAATTAAAAAAATATTTAATTAAGTTTTAGTTGATATTATAAAATTTAATTAGAAAAATTAATTTTGTTTATTTTATAGATTTATTTACCATAATATTAAAAATATTAACGACACTACCTTGAACAAATAAACTTTTTTCTAATTAATTTCACACAAAACATAAACAATTTTTCGGTTAACTGTTTTAAATGTCATTTCATTGTATAATGACTTATATACAGTTGGAGACAAAAAGACGTGTTAGTCTTAAATGTTGAATAAATTGTGATTTATATAATATGATTTTAAACTAGATTACCCCAAAATATGGCTAATAAACTGAAAATATGAAAATGTGTTAAATGATATATTAAGTGAACAAGGTGTATTTTTAATTTATGAATAAAAATAAGTCCAACTCGACACCACACCCACAAATGACGAGCTGTACAAAGAGCACCGGCAATGGTGTTAGTGTCACCTCATCACCCATTTGTCGGCTCAAACCTAACTCAGTTCTGGATGAGGTAGGGTTAGTTAGGGCTCGACTGTACGCCAACGCATTAGTCACTATTGGTACAGATATGGCGGCCGCGGCCGCATCGGCCACCACTTCGGGTCAACCATTTTCGATGTCTGTATCGAAACAAAATAGATTATTAATGAAAGAGTTGGCTAACGTTGCGGCCAGAAATGCCTCGTCGGGTGCCAATAGCACTCATATCAAGTCCAACGGTTCCAGTTCTTTGTTGGCAAATATGGCCGTCAGTACCGAACCAAGTGCCGCCGACTTGACCGCCAACGGGCCCGACACTAGTACGACCACAGGTCAGGAACGGGACAATAATTTTACGTGTGGTGTCTGTAACCGATCGTTTAGCCACAAACATGTGCTAAAAACTCACGAATGGATTCATATGGGAGTAAAACTTTTTGAGTGCCGGGAGTGCCATGAAAAGTTTATGGGAAACCACCATCTCAAAAATCATATGAGATTACATACGGGCGAAATGCCTTATAAATGTGCTTATTGCCATATGCAGTTTACCCAGGTGGTCAACTTAACAAGACACTTGCGGGTGCATACGGGTGAGCGGCCATACGCTTGCAAGTTGTGCGCCAAAAGATTTGCCGACTTTAACCAATTAAAGGCACATTTGTTGATACATACGAAAGACAAACCTCGACGCGACCGACCGCCAAAGGCGGACATAGCATCGTCAGTGCCACCGGTGGTGTCACACTCGGCCATCGGCGATGTAGGGCCGGAACTCTATCTGATCCAATCGTATCGGTCAAAGTGCCGCCGAAAGCCGCGCCAAATCACACGTATATTGAGGCCACAACACTGGCCACAAAGACGTCATAACGCTATTGTTTATTATGGAAATTGGCATAAATGCCAAATGTTAACTTGGTTATTCACCCAAGACATGAATTAATAAATAATTATTGTTTCTTGATAAAGCAAAAGCATTTCAAGTGCACTATCTTAAGATAAATTACTATAACTTTATTTGTTTTTTTCAAAAATATTTAATTTATAATTTATTAAAACAAATAAATATTTATTGTTATGAATATATATAATTAAAAATAAAAATTATAATATGCTCTTATGTAGTTTTATTATAATGAACAATAGTCATACAATAATGTAATTTGATTATTATGATAATTGTATTTTTGTTTTATTATATTTTATTATATTTTAAGATAAAATAATTTTTTTAATGAGACTTTTGTAAATAGGGTGTTTCAAATACATTACAACATGAACATATATAAATTATATAATATTTTGCATAATAATTGTTTTTAAAATATAAAATATACATCATTAAATTTTATGCAACTTATTTCACTAATATTTTTAAAACTATAATATTTTTTAAAAATTTTGATCACATATTTTGTACATTTACAATTATTTTATTTAAGTAGTTAATATAATTACTTAATTATTATAAATTATGTTATTATTTTTTAAACTTTGAATTTTTAATTATATGAATACCATTATAGTAAATTAGAAAAACTATTAACAATATAGGAATCTAAAAACACTAGTTTCAATTACAAACTAAATGGTTTTCAAATTAGAGGTTTAAGTGTACATTGTAAAAATAACAATAAAATATTGCTGTAACTATAATGTAATAAATAATTTTGTATAAATTGAAAAATTCATTAACTTAATTTATTTATGTATTTAATTATGTTCATAATATGTTTTAAATTTATATTTTTACATTTAATTAATTATTTTATATAAAAAACTATATAAAAATTAATTTTACAAAATTTAATTTTGTTAAGTACCGTTATAATAATGGTAGTTTAAAAAAAACAAATTTTAAATAAATAGTTTGCTTTAAATCATATTTGTTCAGTTGTTTCAAACTAGTTAATATAATTTTTTGTTTTACATTAATTATGTTATTATTTAATAAAAATTGTAATATATTTCAATTAATAATGTATATAATATGTTTAATTATGTGCACCTATCAGATTTATCAAATTAATCAAATTTATTTTTCATACCAAACAACTACTTTTGTTAATTACAAAACACCATCAATAATATCATTGCCGGCAATTACCATATGTTTTGATAAATTAGATGTTTTGAGAGACAAGTATTTGAATGAGTTGAGTATATCAACAAAAAATAGTCTAGATAAAAAATTTGCAAACAAGCTAGTTTGCGATTTTTGTTCTAATTATACAATAAACGAACAATTAAATAAATTGTTCTACAATTTTGAGGATTTAACAAAATTATGTATAATGTTAAAACCAATAGCAATTGCTGATAAAAATAATGTAAATTTTTTAAATCAATTTATTGGTTGCGATACTTATCACATTATTAAACAATCAGTTAACTATAATTTGTAAGTAATTTAAATTATACTTTGTTTTTATATTTAATACAAACTATAATGACATCCTAGCAATAATATGGCTTCTCTGCATTGCATGTATTAACAGAGTTTATAAGCAAAATATTAGAGTGTAATGCAGTGAAGTTATACTTGTGTAAGTTTATTTGCTTGTTAATAAATATACATGTTTTTTATAGGATGTGTTATACATTTATGACTCAAACTATTGACAAAAATATGTCTGAAAATTATTTTAAAATTTATAATGAATTACGTTTTCAAGACTTTTTAACGCCATTGTTTATAATACAAATTGACAAAGATATACCAAGTGCTTACCTGGCTATTCACCCAAGACATGAATTAATAAACAGTTATAATAAGTATAGATTTATTGAATACCCCTTCAAACAAATATCTAACAAACCATCGGCTTATTACTTAATATACCATAAAATTATAATCAATTCATTGGCCAAACCATACGAAACTGATTGTTATAATTATGAAGGTTTGCCCTATAAATCACAATACGATTGTTTAATACAATGTGATATCAAAACATTTAGACAAAACAAGCCAAGTATATGGCCTGGTTATTATTTAACATATAATAACACTTCAAATGCATATACAAGTAAATCAATCAAAGATGATCCTGAATTTTTAAATAAACAAATAATTAGATCTAAAAAATGTCAAAATTCTTGCCGTCAAATGGGTGTCCAATGTCATAAAGTACATTATGAATTGACCTTGTTCAAAACACAACAATATGACTTTCCCAAACATTTAGCTATATTCCCACCCGATATACTAGACCTGGTCTACACTCATACGCCTAAAGTATTGTTTGAAGAATTTATATCATATATGGCTTCGTATATCAGTCTATGGTTTGGTTTCTCTATTATTATGCTTTCAAATGTTTTACACAAATGTTTTCATTATATTTACAACAAAATAAGTTTTAAATTTATTCAATATAATTCAATTAATCGTAAAGTATTTCACATTAAATTTAATTTCAATAATAATAAAGTAAAACCTCCAATTAATAATATAAACTAAATTATATAGTATTTAATCTATTTTAATATAAGTCAAATTTAATTTGATTAATCTACATGTTTTTCAACTACTTTTGCTTTTATAATTATGTTTAGTTTGTATAAATTTATATTAATTTTAATATATGGCCTTCACTTATTCTAGATATAATTTAATTTTAATCATTATAAATATAATAAAATGTATAAATATTATAAATTATTTTATTAACAATTAATTATAAAATCAATTTGTTTTATTAATTAACATAAATATATTGCACGTTTCTAAAATTAAAATACTAATTATATGTTTCATAAAATAATTAATTATTATAAATAACAAATGTTACAATAATTAAAACATAGTTACAATGTTTGTTAATTTTATTGCAAAGTTTAGTTACATTTAATAAAAATAAATACAAATGACATAATTTATTTTAATTTGGTTAAATAAATTTTTAATATTAGGTTAAATAAAACAAAATAATATATAATATTTTAAAAATTTGAATAAATTGTAAAATGCTCAAACAATTTTTTAAAGATATTTATAGTAATATATTTAAAAACATAAAACTTTTAATTCGTAAATTTGTTAGAAATTTATTTAATGAACTATTTTTCATGTTTTGTTTATGTATGTGTTTTTATCAATGTTACAAAATAAGTTATATTTATTTTTCATACAAAACTACAAGTTTTGTGAATTACAATACCCTATCGGTTATATCATTGCCGGCAATAACCATATGTTTCGATAAATTAGATGTTTTGAGAGACAAGTATTTGATTGCATTGAATATCACATCTAAAGATAAAAATAAAAGAAAACAATACAATAAAATTGTTTGGGATTTTGCTTCAGATTATACAGTTAAGCAACAATTAAGTGAAATATTTCATAATTATGATACATTATTTTAAAAATGTGCCCAGCTCAAACCTAAAGCTATTACTGATAAGGATGGTGAATTTTCAGTCTTGGAATCGGTAATGTTTTGTGAATTAATTAATTTAATAAAACAATCTATAAATTACTATTCGTAAGTAAATGATAAATTTATTTCTACTAACAATCAATTAAAGCTGATGCTCATTTCCTATGTGATAATGGGTAAACATTTTAACCCCTTTAGATTACATGGGCTATATTTTGATATTACAAAAAAAACATTGCACAATTTAGATAAATGTCAGAGTACATTTTTGTAGAGTGTTTAATTATAAACACTTTACATTTATCTAAATTGACCAATGTATTTTTTTATATTACAAAATATAGTCCATGTGACTTAAATGGGTTAAAATGTTTTTTCCATCATTACATTAAGAAAGTGGGCATTGGCTTTAATTGATAATAATTTTTATTCTATTTTATTCTATTTATTTCCGTTACAATAGTATGTGCTTTACATTTATGTCCCAAACAAATGACAACAATAAATCAGATGATTATTTTAAACTATATAATGAATTAAATTATAAAGATTTTTTTATACAATATTTTGCGTTGGAAATGCGCAAGGACATACCATTTGCATATATTGCCGTACATCCCAGACATGAGCTAATAAATAATTATTTTATGTATAAATTTACTGAATATCCATTAATACAAGTGTCTAACAACCCGTTTACTTATTATGCAAAATATCAAAAAATTATAATCAACTCATTACCAAAACCATATGAAACTAATTGTTATAATTATAAACATTTACCGTATAAATCGCAATACGATTGTATCACTCAATGTCGTACAAAGGCATGTGTACAAAAATGGCCAAAAATGTGGCCTGGTAGTTATTTAGTTTATAATAATACTTTAGATGCTAAAATTGTTAACCAAGGTGATTATCTTATGGAGGATATTGACTATCACATGAATTTATCTAAAATATGCGAGAAATCATGTCAAATGGGTGTCGAATGTAGTAAAGAATATTATGAATTAACCATGAGCAAAATACAAATAATGGACAATGCTAATTTAATTTCAATATATCCCCCGGATATACTTGACCTGCAATACACTCATTCACCTAAAATACTTTGGGAAGAATTTATATCATATATGGCTTCGTATATCAGTCTATGGTTTGGTTTCTCTATTATTATGCTTTCAAATGTGTTTCGCAAATGTTATTTATATGTCAAACAAAAATTAAATTATAATACCTATTATAATAATAATCAAATAAAAATTAATTATTTAAATAATAATAAATTTTTATTACAGCAAAAATCTATTGTGAACATTTTAAATAAGTCTTGTTATAGATATTAAAAATTTTATAAATTATAATTCTTGTTGTTTTTAAAATATGAAAAGCGTTTTTAGTTATCAATATTAGTTTACAAAGTATAATAAAATTAAAATAATAATAAAATTGATTTGTAATTGTTAAATTAATTTCTTTTATTTATTACATATAAAAATTAAAATAATTGGATTTGATTATCATAATAATTTTATTTATTAAATTTTTTTATAATTGTGAAATTAATATATTGCAATAATTAACAATACACATATAAAATATAATTAACTTTTAATTAATAAAATGAATAAATTATTTAGTTATCAACTAAATAATTATAATAATTATTACAAAATTTATTTTTAATTGTCTAAAGACTATTGTAATAAAATCAATATTAAATTAAGTTACTTTGTTATTTAAATGAATACAAGTTGTAACATTTGCTTATAAAATATAAGACGTTTAAGTTTTATTTGTAATTTTTACAGTTCAAAAAACTAAATTTTTAATTAAATATGAATTTTAAACACTTTAAACAAATTTCAAAATGTATTAAAAATAATTTTTTAATTAATATAAAACATTTAATTCGCAAAATTATCCAAAATTTATTTAATGAATTATTTTATATTTTATGTTTAAGTGTCTGTTTATACCAATGTTATGAAATAAGTTATATTTATTTTTCATACAAAACTACATCATTTGTTAACTACAAAACCCAATCCGTTATATCATTGCCGGCAATAACCATATGTTTTGATAAATTAGATGTTTTGAGAGACAAGTATTTGATTGCATTGAATATCACATCTAATAATGAAAATAAGCGAAAACAATACAAGAAAATTGTTTGGGACTTTGCTTCACAATATACAGCTAAACAACAATTGAATAAATTATTTTATAATTACGATAATTTATTTTTAAACTGTGCCCAGCTCAAACCAAAAGCTATTACCGATAAAAATTTAAATGATAATTTTTATTTTTTTGAATTACAAATTCCTTGTGATCAAGTTAATATAATTAAAAATCTATTAATTATTATTCGTAAGTAACTTTTAATTTTCCATATTAAATCACAGTTTTTATACACAAGGTGTTACAATTAAATGTAAAAAATTGTTGATAGTATTGTATATAGACAATTTCACATTTACAGTGACTTCCTTGAGTTTCATTAACTTGAGTTTCATAAAAATTAATTTATACATATGCTAGGGCATTATATTTATGCGTGAGGCCAGGTAAGTAGGTTAATTAATGTAATGTTGTAAGTATATACACACTATTCATATACAACGTCAAAGCAATCAAAGCAAATATTTTTGCAACGCTGTTAAACACGTGCTATAGGACTATAAAGTGGGCAAAGTTTTGTAAAGTTTTGTGACAGTATTTAACGTTTATTTACATTTTCGTGAAACTCAAGTTAATGAAACTGAAGGAAGTCACTGTTAATTGTAACACATTGTATATTTATATAAATTTTTTAAATTATATATTAATAAGTAAATCATTGAATAATTACAGTTGTAGTACAAACAAGCGCACCATTTATCAGCGAAATAGCATTAAATTACAATTTAATGCTTAATTCGTTTATTGTGTAGCGCTTATTGTTAATATAACTGTAATTATTTTTTTAAATTGTATTTTTATATGTGTATTTAATTGATTATTTTAATAATATTTATTTCAATAGTACGTGCTTTACATTCATGTCCCAAACTAATGACAACAATAAATCAGATGATTATTTTAAATTGAAAAATGAATTATATTTCAAAGATTTCTTTATGTCCTACCTTGCTTTGGAATTAAGCAAGAACATACCATTAGCATATATAGCCGTACATCCCAGACATGAATTAATAAATGATTATTTTAACTATAAATTTACTGAATTTCCATTAATGCAAATATCTAACAAACCCTTTACTTATTATGCAAAATATCAAAAAATATTAATCAATTCATTACAAAAACCATATGAAACTAATTGTTTAAGTGGCCTGGTGGTTATTTACGTTATAACAATACTATAGATGTTAAAATAGTTGAACAAACTGAGTTATTATTGCAAGATGTTGATTACAATATAAATATAACCAGGATATGTCATAAATCTTGTGAAATGGGTATCGAATGTCATAAAGAATATTATGAATTGACCCTGACTAAAATACATATAATGGATAATAAATATTTAATTTCTATATTCCCACCCGATATGCCTGACCTGGTATACACTCATTCAGCTAAAATACTTTGGGAAGAATTTATATCATATATGGCTTCGTATATCAGTCTATGGTTTGGTTTCTCTATTATTATGCTTTCAAATGTTTTACACAAATATTTTATTTATGTTTATAATAAAATTAATTATAAATATATTCAAAACAAATGTAAAATATTTCAAATTAATGTACACCAAAGTATTAAAATAAACAAGGGTACACCTATTAATACAAACTAAATATAACATTTATTAGTTTTGTATTTTAGTGCCCATTATTTATTATTGAAACTGATGGGGCACAAAAAAATTATTTATGTTTTTCATGTATTTTTTGTTATATCCAAATAAGCATTATCTATTTCAGCGTTATGTAAACTTTATGCTAAATTCATAGTCTCTGCATTCATTAGCATATGAATGTTAGCTGTCTCTCCCTGTACTTTATTAACACTATGTAACGTAAATTAATTTTAACATATGACCTTCATATTCTTGTAATATATTTTTAATTATTATAAACCTATTAAAATGTGTAACAATTAAAAATATTATAAATTATTTTATTTATTATTGAATTAATTTGTAATTATTAAATCAATTTTATTACTTACAATTTTGTTACTCAACATAAATAAATTACTTGTTTTTAATATTAAAATATTGATAAATTGTTACAAAATATAATTAATTATGTTGATAACAAATGTTGTAATAATTAACATAATATAATTTGTATTTTATAAAATATTCATAAAACATAAATTATATAATTAATAATAAAATATAGTTACATTGTTTTATATTTTATTTGTAACATATTTATACATTTATTTAAAAAATACAATCTATATAAATATATATTAAATTAAATTATTTGTTTTTAAAATAACATTTAATTTATATATTATAAATGAGATTCAAAATGATTAAACATTTTTATAAATTTATTATGAATTATGTTAAACTTTTAATTGGCAAATTAGTTAATAATTTATTTAATGAATTATTTTTTATATTTTGTTTATGTATGTGTTTTTATCAATGTTATAAAATAAGTTATATTTATTTTTCATACAAAACTACAAGTTTTGTAAATTACAATACACTATCGGTTATATCATTGCCGGCAATAACCATATGTTTTGATAAATTAGATGTTTTGAGAGATAAGTATTTGATTGCATTGAATATCACATCTAAATAACGAAATAAAAGAATACAATAAGATTGTTTGGGATTTTGCTTCAAAATATACAGTAAAAGAACAAATAAATCAATTATTTTATAATTATGATACATTATTTTCAAAATGTGCCCAGCTCAAACCTAAAGCTATTACTGATAAGCATAGTAAATTTTCCTTCTTAGATTCAGTTATGTATTGTGAACTAATTAATTTAGTTAAACAATCAATTAATTACTATTCGTAAGTAAACAATGAATTCATATATATTTTTATTTTTAACCAGTGTTTTCTTACTTTAAGTTAGTTTATAATCAAAAATTTTATGTTGCAAAATAAATTTAAAATATTAATTGTATAGCAATACCACAAATAAGTTTTATGTTGTTTTTCTTGCAATGCATACAATTTATATAGAAAAACAACGTGTGCTTTTATAATTTTGAAACTATTATACGTTTGCATTGCAAGAAAGCAACTCTTGAATTGATAATGGTGTTTTCTGTAGTAAAAACTATTAAATTAATTAAAATTATTTTTGTTTTATTCAATTTTTTTAGTATGTGTTTTACATTTATGTCACAAACAAATGACAACAATAAATCAGATGACTATTTTAAATTACAAAATGAATTATATTATAAAGATTTATTTGTATCATATTTTGCTTTGGATTTAAACAAGGACATACCATTTGCATATATAGCCGTACATCCCAGACAAGAATTAATACACAATTATTTTATGTATAGATTTACTGAATATCCATTAACACAAGTATCTAACGAACCGTTCACTTATTATGCAAAATATCAAAAAGTTATAATCAATTCATTACCAAAACCTTATGAAACAAATTGTTATAATTATCAACATTTAGCGTATAAATCGCAATACGATTGTATCACTTTATGCCGTACAAAAGCAGCTAAACAAAAATGGCCAGGTATGTGGCCTGGTAATTATTTAGCTTATGATGATTCACTAGATGTTAAAATTGTTGAACAACTTGAGTTTCTTATGGAAGATTTGGATTATAATATGAATTTATCAAAAGTATGTGAAAAATCATGTCAAATGGGCGTCGAATGTCATAAAGAATATTATGAAATTACCTTGAGCAAGGTACAAACAATAGATAATAATAAACTAATTTCTATATTCCCACCCGATATACCAGACCTGGTATACACTCATACGCCTAAAGTATTGTTTGAAGAATTTATATCATATATGGCTTCGTATATCAGTCTATGGTTTGGTTTCTCTATTATTATGCTTTCAAAATTGTTTGGCAAATGTTATCTTTATATTAAACATAAATATAATAAATATTATGTTATAAAACAAAATAATTATTATAATAAAAATTTCACAAAAAATAGGTTTATTAATCAACAAAATCATATCATAAATATTACAAATAAACATTTATATAAATAATAAAATTTTATTATAAATTTTTGTCATAATTAAATAAAATTTATTTTTAAAGTGTATAATTTATTTGTCATGGTCACTTACAAAGATTTAAATTCATAATTAACTAATAAATACATATTCATAATTGTTATTTAACAAAATTAAGTTTTTAAAAAAATAAATAGTTGATTTATACAGTATGTCTGAGCTTATATTGTGTTTATATAATAATCTATAGTTTGAGACATCCATTGTTAGATATAAACACACTATTAGTCTAGATGTTACTACAGAATGTTCTATAAACCTATAAATTTAATAACTATTTTATATTATTATTTATTAAAGTATTTGACATTGAATTTGATCAAGGACATAAAATTTAGTTTAATTTTAAATGTAATTTGCAAATAATTGTTTTGTATTTTATTTAATTAATTGCTGAAATAGTATTCAATAATTAACCTACATACAATGTATTTCTATATAAAATTAAGTATTATAATTATCATAAATATATTAAAATGTCTAAAAAAATATTAATAATTATTTTAATTGTAAACAATTCAATTTGTTACATTTATTAACAAATATATTACACGTGTTTTATATAAAAATATTTATTATTTAATTAACAATAATTATAATAATTAAAATAGT
>JAQIWK010000741.1:0-13756 GCA_034695265.1 Dissorhina ornata | reverse complement strand
TATTGCAATAAATGAGAAACTTTTTTGAGTAAAAAAACAGCTTTAAGTGTAGAGACGTTTGCATTGGTATTATAACTGTGACATTGAAATGCCAATTGAATGGCAAACTTATAGCACAAACACATCTCTGCAAACATCTCTACATTTGTTTTTATTTGACAATAAGTTCAATGAAATAGCGATTTAAATGCGAAACAAACAGTTAATTAGTGTTTGATTTGATTTAATCAACAAAACTATTGCCTAATTATTGGCGACTATAACGCGATCACCGGTCGACTCAAGCGCTTAGTATTTAGTTTATAATTGAGATTAGATTTGAGTGCATATGTGTTGAGACAACACTATCATCACTACAACTAAACTATATTTTGTTGCCAACACTTTGCCATCAGATTTGATTGGAGATAATTAATTGATTACTAGTTTACTGGCATTTTGTATTGTAACTTAAGGTTTGTATTTAAATTTCATTTTCATTAAATTTTTAAAATAATTAATTAACTTTTGATTAATTACTTTGTATTTGGTTACAGACTTTGGATACAGTTTTTGTACAGTTTTTGATCAGACAATCATCTGATTAGAAATGTTTTGTGAATTTTGTTTACATTTAATGGCAAACATTTGATAAGAAAACTCTAAGACTTTATTTGATTACAAAAAGTTATATAAAAAGACAAACTTTTGATATTAAATATCATTTCAATTACTGAACCATTGATTAGTGAAATGCACTCAAAAATGACTACAAATTAGACTTAATTTGAAACAAATTTATAAATAGTTTTAGTTTTATATTAGTTTTTTTCTAATATTTTAAATATAAACCTTGTGTTCATTGAATGGTTTGGAAGCGTTAGAAGTGATGCCAAAACAATTGAAGACATCATTACTCTCGCGTTCAAACTCATCGACACCACTGTTGAGGAGTGAGAGTAAAGACTTGGGAACTCCAGTCAATTACCATACATTGGGCTCCAGTCCGGGTCTCACTCCCAATGAATTGTCGACCTCTTCGGTTACATCATCCCGAAGGCCATACCATTACCCACTTGACCAGCAAAATGTGGGACAACTATCGTTTAATATCGGAAATCAAGATTTATACGAAGCCAGCGTCACCTACAATAGGTATCGTTATTATACCCGACTATCCGGCCCTCAATCGGGATCTGTCGACAACTGTAGTCGACTTCAAATTCCGGATCACGTGATACCCTGGTATTTCTATGTGCCTCGTATTGCCATTCAATTGGATAACAATACTTTGGTCACTAAAGTACGAAAGCAAAGTAGTTTTGTCACAATCTTTGCCATCTGGAACATGTTAATGGGTTTGTTGTTAACACTTTTACTATTACTAATAATTACTATAAAATACTAATTTATTTAAATTGAATTACAGGCACTTCCCTCTTATGTCTACCCTGGGCTCTCTCTAAGGCAGGTCTAGTCTGCGGGTTTGTCCTGTTATTTTCAATGACAGCCCTGTGCTTCTATACGGCAGACCTAATCATATCGATACCAAAGATGGTTAAACTTAATGTGATTGAGTTCTCGGATGCTGTGTATAATCTATTGGGTCGTACGGCTCATATTCTGTCAATTTTCTCATCATTAGTTACACTATTTGGCGGATGTATTGTCTATTGGGTACTCATGAGTAACTTCTTGGAGCATATCTTTACGTTTTTGTACCAAACAATTGATCAAAACGCAACCGTCTCTACAAATATGTCTGAAGTGATTTGTGAGCCAAAGAGCCAAAACATAACAAACAGTACAACAAGTGGTGATAACTTGTTGTTCAATGATCTGAATCAAGTGGTGCCAATCTTGTTGGCCGTACTCATGACACCTGTCATTAGTCTAAAGTCTGTTAACTTTTTCATGAAGTTTAATATTGTGGGAAGTATTTCAGTGATATATTTGTTGATATTTTCTGCATATAAAGCATTCAAATGGGGACCAATTAATGTCCAGTTTAGTGATGAAAATAATGTCAATTATACTAAACTGTTTGACTGGAACTTTCCAGCAATGAGTGGAATATTAGGTTTAGCTTTGTTTATACATAATTGTGTCATATCTTTGCTGAGAACTAATCGCAATCAACACAATAATAGGCGAGATCTGGGCATTGCCTACATATTGGTCGCATCCACTTATCTGCTCATTGCATCTCTAATATACATAAGTTTTCCCATTTCTAAGGACTGTTTAAAAGATAACTTTTTAGATAATTTTGAAAGCAATGATGTCCTCGCTTTCATAACCCGTGCTTTTCTATTCATACAAGTGTTCAGTCTATTCCCACTTTTGGTGCTTATGTTACGCATACAAATCATGCATCTATTGATACCAAACACAAGCCCAGGTTATTGTCATATAATAAGTTTGAATGCAGTGTTGGTTACATTGTGCGTATCGTTTGCCATATATTTTCCACATATCGGCACAATAATCAGATATGTTGGTAGTTTCTCGGCCTTAATCTATATCTTTAGTTTACCACCGATTGCCTACTTGAAGGCTAAACGATTGACAGGACAACACATTCCTATAGTTCAATATATATTTCTATATACAATAGTCATAATTGGTTTTGCTAATTTTTTCTCACAATTTCTCATCAATTAATTTGAATATATTGACTGAAAAACTTTAATTCAATTAATTATATTAATTATATTGTAATATAATTAAATTATATTAAATACTATTTAAACATAAAGTGATACTATATTTTTTGAATTTTTTGACATTAAATAGAGGTTTTATTTTTTTAATATATAAAATATTATTATTTTTTATATACTAATAATTACGCAAACAATCCCTGACCTGAAAATAAAATGCCAACAATTTTTTGAGATAATAATTGCTTCAATACTGAAGAGATGACTAGTTTTTATTAATTATTTCAAAATATCACACAATGTTTTGATTGAATTTTTTAAAAATAATAAATATATGATTAGAATATTTAACTAAAACTTATAATAAATACTTATTAAAATGATATTTTGATATAAACGACAAAACTTGTGATTAGAAAAACAAATATATTATCAATCAATCAAAAGTCAACAATAAAATAAAGAGTTATATTAAATGATATAATAATAATATGAACGGCTATTCTGTATAAGAAGTTCGAGAAAACCCTCTCTTTCTTGGATCTAATTTGTGTTGACTGTGGAAGAGGTTGTCGTAGTGATGGAAATTGAATGTTGTGACCAGTTCTTCGCAAAACTCTACTCCACGAACAGAATTGCCGTATGAATCCAAACTTGGAGAATAACAACAGATTCCTATTAGAGAGAGAGAGAGAGATTTAAATTTGAATTTATGAAATATATTGATTGACTTACCCATGACATTGGGAACTACAATCATCATACTACCCGAAACACCTTTGAGATAGATTTACATTTGTACGTGTATTAGTGTTTAGAAATATAATGATTTGAAATGTACAATTACCTGATTTAGTGGGAAGACCTACTCGGAAAGCAAACTGACCCGAATAGTCATACATTCCGCACGAATGCATTAATGATAGACAATCTCTAACGGCTGAAGAATTGGTGATAACAGTTTGGTTAGTGATGGGACAAATGCCTCCATTAGCCAGACTCGCAGCCATCACACTAACCGAATGGCAGTTGACTTCAAGCGAACACATCTGTCATTAATAACTTTGATTCAAATAAAAAGTTACACAAAATTGGTTTAAAAGGTTACCTGAAAATAGAAATCCATAACATCTTTAAGGACGGCTTTATCGGGGAAACACTTGTGCTCTTTCATGTAGTAAGCGATGGCATAGTTTCTATCAATATATCATTTGATGGATCAGTTTATAGCATTTGACAAAACAATACAATTATGAGTTTTACCGATCGGCGGCTTCTTTTTCGGACAAAAAGGTCGCGTTATTGAAACCTAAATACTCTCCACCACACAACTGCTTGTAGTAATTGCTAACCCAATCAAACTTTTCTGAATGTCTCATTTCTGGCTATTATTAGATTAATAATTTTACTTTTGTTTTATTTCAACAAAGTATAAGATTGTCTAAATTACCTTGATTAGTTCCATTATTAATGAGCAAACAATTATAGCTCCAGCGTTAACCATTGGATTATCTATATTTTGTGGTATTAAATAATTAGTTTGTAAATGAAATGATGAATAAGTAATTTACGTGGTTTGCGATTGTGGTCCAAAACTAATTCATTAAACATACGACCGCTGGGCTCCTGACCCACGTATTGGTGGACCACATTAGAGGTCAACTCATTCATAGCTATGGCATAATTGATTGGCTTTCCGGTCGATTGAATAGTGAAGGGAATGTTTGTATCTCCCACTGAATACCGTTGTCCATCCACTGTACATATACTTACGCCCCAGTATTCTGTTGACAATACATTATATAATGAACATCAATTGGATTAGCACTGTCAGTGGCAGGTTATACCTGGATTAAATTTAGCTAACTGTGGAATATATGAGGCCACCTTTCCTCCAATATTTGCCTTACATTTCCAGTAAAACTCTTCAATATATTTGCAGAATTCTGTAAAATCCGTTATAACAAAGTCGTGTCTAAACGCTCTACTAAACAGAATTAGGTTTTCTTTGAATATCTAAAGAAAGAAATGTATTAAAGAATTGCTTTAATATTTAAATGATAATAAATTTAAATTACATTTTTACACAAATCCTTAGTGAGGGTAAGTCCTTCAATGTTTCCGCTTTCTTTTCTTTCGAGTAGAATAGCCTTTAATCGGTCGACCATTTTCTCCAAACGTGGATCAGTTTTCTTAATTCCCTTTTCAGCCAAAACTGATAAAAATTTTCCCACATTTAGCTCTTCCTTATCGTCTTTAAATGAATCAAACAACTGGTCAAACAATTCGCCGTTTCTGTTAATCAATAACTTATTTAATCAACACATCAATCAATTTGATAATAATTTTAGACAAACTTTAATAAATTATCTTTATTTGCAAGATTCCTATTGTTGCGGATGAAGTTTTGTGGAAAACTATTATAACAACTGCTCTGAAAGTGACGACAATTGTGGCCAAAATTAAATTTATCGTTAAGTATATAAGAATTATGACAAGAATTACAGTCAAACAATTTATTATCAATTAACTTATCAGTAAAATAAGTTAAATTCCTAAACCTATTATTAAATAATAAGTTATTATATTTACTAAATTTAAGAAACAAAATTTTGTGCGAAAACATGTTTAAGACATGAATTTAATTGTTAAATGTAAATAAATATTTCAATTTAACTTTTGTATATTAAGTAGTTTTATATATTCTGTATATGTTTTTGCAGTCAATTGAAGCTATCATTTAGAATGACTGTTAAGAAGTGAGTGATAAACAGATCGATATTTTTAGACACAGTTCCGCTTACATCACTAGACAACTGTACGCAACTGTATGTCATATATTCACACGATTCTTGCTTTACATAACTGTACTCAACACAAGTCAACCGGCTATTGGTTTACAGAAAGTTGTTCAACAAACTAACTGTTGAAATGCATAAAAATTTATTTGATTCAATAATATATTGAATATATCATTTGAACTTACTAGTATCATTTTATCCTCATAAATAATTTTATATTACATATACTAACATAAGATTTAATGACTAATGTAACTTTTAATGAATTAAAAACTATATCCAATTAAATGTAATCCTTATTTAATGAAATCTGTTTACAGAATCTATTTTTGGTTTGGCTGTATATACATGTAACTATAGAAATATTAGAGAATTACATTCAATTATCATTCAATCTGTAATTTATTTTAGAAAATATTAATATTTAAAATAAGTTGTATCAACTGATCCAATGTTTTCCATTTATTAGACTTTTTTTTGTATCACCAATGTTTTGATATGTGAAACATAATTGCAACATTTCAATTATAAGTAAACTAATAAACTTACAACTTGTTACAGACAAAATTTTTTAACTTGAGCCAGCAATGCTTTAGCAATAGCATCAGCATTGACTTAAAAACAGTTCAAGCTACACAAGTTTGAGTATATGGTTTGCTAAACACTTTTATTACATTTTTTCAAACCAAATTAACTGTCAGTCTTATGATAGGACTCCTTTCACACCAGTCGTCAATCAATGGATATAATTTATATCATATAAACATTAAATTAATTTAATTATTGAAATTCAATTTATTTAATTAAATTTGCAATTCTCAAGTTCTTTGCATTTATTTGATTTAAAAATATAAAATATTTTATTTAAAAGATTTTAAGCGTTTTGTTGAATGAATGTATCGCAAGAATTGATAACTTTTTGCATTTTGTCTTTATTTTTAGCCAACTTTTCGGACCGAATTGTTTGGTATTTGTTAATCAAGTTATGCACCGAAACTAATTTGGTTGAAATGGCTGTACAGTTGACATCATTTTCCTAATTTAAATAAAATAATTAGTAAATGGCTATAAATGGTATTTATAAATGAAATACATTTGTTTGTGGCATAACTTCAATGTTTGGCTCGCATTTTGTCAACCCATTAGACACGAGCTCTAAGTCATAGCTTATTTTGGTTGGTTTGGCAACTTTCATGTCACTCAAGTCGTAAACAATGGATCCGATGCTTTCAACCAATTGGTTCTTACAGTCAATCAATACATTAAAATACAAAATAAAACACAATTTTTAAAAACACTTACAATTTGGTCCAAAAGATTATCTAAATTCTTGTTATAATTGACAGAATCGTCAGAAGATAAACATTGTTCTGAATCCAAGACACCTGAAGAACTGAACAGACGTTCGCAACAACTAATGGTATCGTAGATTGGCTTTAAGTTTGGATTCAATTGAAAGCAGAGTTTATTCTTCGCAGAAATCTTATCGATCACATCCAACAGAAGTGTCGTTACAAACAATTTCTTATCATTCAATTGATCCTTCATTTCAATGCTCTTTCGGTGCAACTCTTCGGCAATCAATTGATTGCGGAGTCGATTCATATCAGACTCAATGTCGCGGATGTCTTCTGTGGTGACTTTGATTTCCTCTTTCAGATCAACTGAATTACAAAATCGTTTAATTGTTTCGCCAGTTCTTGCAATCAAATAAAAAAACAATTAATTAGTCAAACAAATGATAATTCATTTATAAAATGCAATACTCTTTTGATTTGATGTGTTGTGACATAAAAGACAATAACTTCTTGAAAAGCATACCATTCTTACCGCGAAGAAGACTTGATTAGCAAATAAACGACAAAACAATTAGTTATTTGGACAACAAATCAATGCATGACTTACTTCAGTGACTCTTTCGTACAGTTCTTGACATTCAACTCTTGTTCCGACCATTCAATCAGTGTTTCATCAAATTTATTCATAACTAAACACTGAATTGTAAACTAAATTACAATTAATTGTAATATTATTTTGACATTTGTTTACAAAAATCAGTTTTGCGCCAAAATATATGTGAAATAAGTCCAATAATTATGTCTATTTAGGGACACATTTATTGCCAACAAATCTGTCATACATTTCAATGACAAATGTATTTCAAAGTATAGTTACAATGCTTTACATTATTTATGGTATATATTATGCAATCATTGCTTTAAGTTTGTTGTCATTACAACATGTGATTTAAATCCAGATATCAATGATTGAAAAAGTGTCACAAAGTGTTGAATGATATGTTGTTTGCTCGGATCAGATCATCTGTTTTAAAGTCCAAACAATTGAGAAGATGTTTGGCGTTGAGTGTCAACCGACGGGTATCGACGGCCGGAGTTCGGGTGCGTTTTGGTCCGTCGCCGACGGGTTTTATACATTTGGGTGGTTTGAGGACTGCTTTCTATAACTATCTGTTTGCCAAACAAAATAACGGGTCGTTTATACTTCGGATCGAAGATACGGATCAAGTAATGCTATTTACAAGCTATTTATTTGCATATAATTGTCAATATTTTAATTGAATTTCAATGACTCATGTATTTGATTGAAAGGAGAGAGTGGTTGACGGCTCTCAACAAAACCTGGAGGATATGCTGGTCTGGACGGGACTCATACCTGATGAGGGCCCTACTGCTGGAGGACAGTACGGCCCATATATACAGGTTTGCTTTGAATTGATTTATTTGATGATTAAATAACTCAGTTTTAGTCCCAACGGACTGACTTGTATCGGGAGAAAGTGAAGCAACTGTTGTCTACGCCAATGGTCTACCGGTGCTTCTGTTCAGACATGCGATTAGATTTATTGCGTAAAGAAAAACTGAAGAATAGAGAGATACCTAAGTATGACAATCGGTGTCGACATTTAAGTCAACGAGAAATTGACGAAAAGTTGGCGAACGGAGAGAAGTATGCGATTCGTCTTAAACTAAAATCGGGTCCAATTAGTTTCGATGATATGGTCTTCGGTCGCTTGTCTTACGACTTGTCTGCTCTTGAAGCAGATCCCG
Source organism: Dissorhina ornata (assembly GCA_034695265.1). Taxonomy (NCBI): domain Eukaryota; kingdom Metazoa; phylum Arthropoda; class Arachnida; order Sarcoptiformes; family Oppiidae; genus Dissorhina; species Dissorhina ornata. The sequence continues at coordinate 5,245 of JAQIWK010000741.1, read as the reverse complement.
TCATCTTCAAGAGCGATGGTTTTCCGACCTATCATTTCGCTAATGTAGTCGACGATCACTACATGAAAATAACACATGTCTTGAGAGGCGTTGAATGGCAGGTCTCGACACCAAAGCATATAATGTTATACGAGGCGTTTGGGTGGACACCTCCTGTGTTCGCACATTTACCTCTTATTCTCAACAAAGACGGCTCTAAACTATCTAAACGTCAGAATGATATCCGCATTGATTACTATAGAGATAACGGCTTTTATTCTGAAAGTCTTCTCAATTATTTGGCAACAATTGGTTCCGGATTTCCTCATAGAATCGAGAATCGGATCGATAAACTTGAAGACCTGATTACATCATTTGATTTAAAGAATATAAACCTACATAATGGCAAAATAGAAACCGATAAACTAAGAGTTTATAATCGTTCCTCAATTTATTGGTATTTGGATAACGGATTTGAAACTAAATTAATTGAAGAATTGAAAAATTTATTAATAAATAAGTTTGGCTCAAATGATGGCTTAAATCTCGACACTAATTACCTTAAATTTTTAATTTCTTGGAGTAAAGTAATTATGATTTTTACAACAATTTTTGTTTGCAAATTACTAATCGATTTAAACTTTTTAAGGAACGAATCTTTACTCTAAAAGAGCTTTTAAATGAAGAGTTTCTGTATTTATGGAAAGTTCCGAACTTTGATTGGAAAGTCAATGATTTTGGAAATGTTGATGACATCGGTTAGATTGAAGTGATTTATTAATTTTATTTAATTGTATTTTTTAAAACAGAAATAGTATTGAAATCAATGATTGATTTATTGGAAAATATCGACGAAAGCGATATTCAATTTGACTCTAAAAACACTTATGAAGTGATTCGCAATCATTATAATGAAAAACATTTACATTTAATGAATTTTAAAAAGTTTATGAGAATTTTGAGGCTTTCGTTGACTAATTTAGAGGTGATTTTTAGATAATTTATTTTACAATTAAAATATATTAATGTTTATTTTAAAATGAATTATAGAAAGGTTCACCAATAGGCGAAACAATGCAACTGTTGGGCCCACAAAAATCCATCATTTATTTGAAAAGCGCTTATAATTATGTGACCAATAATTTAAAACAAAACAAATTTATTTCAACAAATATTGAATAAAAAACAATTGCTATTAATAATAAAGTTATTCATTTTGTTTTTCTTTAACCATTCCTCTAGTGATAAGGTCGGGTACTTCGACGGCCAGCCAGGGACCCAACTGTCCATACAATTAGTTTAAACAAATATTTAAAATATGATAATAAAGACAATATTAATAATAAGTCTTACCCCCAAAGCCATGGCGTGTGAAATACCAAATTTGGGTACATTTCGGGCCCACAATGGCTTGAAGTGATCACTGGTGCAGATCTTACCGCCCCTATACATCTTGGATGTCTTGCCATCTAATTCGGGAATCGCTATCTCAGGTGCTGTCGTCGGGTATGCGACCGGAATCTGAATTGAATAAAAACATGTTTAAAGTGATCAACAAGTGGTCGACTAATGATGTCTTACGTCGAACTCGATGTCGAATTCATATTTGATGAGCTCATGGATGTACCAACACTTGCCAAACCATTTGGTGCCATCTTTGTTGGACTCTAATCGGAACCAATCATTATCATTGTCTTTATTTTGTTGGACATACTGTTAGACACATTTGGATACAATTAATTAGTTATCAATTGAAATGTCAGCTCAAAAAAGTGGACAAAACCTGAATCAAAGACTGATATTCTTCTTTAAGTCTTTGCGGCCACAACTCCTTATCGCGCGGACCCGACTTAGTCTTCATTAGAGGTATAGAACTCAATGTCTTTTTGGTCTTTTCGTCGGCCATTACTGTCGGGAAATGAATTGATTTAGTGATCAAATTAAATGTCAAAAGTTTTCACTCAAAACAGATGACTGTTTGTTGACAACAAGTGTTGACACGTGTTCAGCACAGAGTGAGCCATACGTCTGCCAAACAATAGTTGACATAATTTGTGTCAAAATGTGAGCACAAATTGCATTGAAATTCAATGATTGTATTGTATTTTATGCGCAAATGCTTTACATTGATAGCTGATTAGCCGTGTTGTGAAGGTTTGACTAATTGATTGGTCTCTTAATTGGTATAAATCGGTGATAATAATGGCGGCGACGAGTGGACCAACTCTGGTATCAATGAGTAATAACACGGACTTCATTAAAGAAGATCACAATGAAATGCATTTCAGACCACGAGTTAACAAAATGAAGTAAGTGTTGGTCACCTCGTGTCCGCACAAATGTCTTTAATTGTGTTTATCTTTAATCATTGAAGAGTTGGTCGCATAGAGTTAGGAGACGTAACGCCGCATAACATTAAACTGCTTCGCCGTCTAAATCAAGTGATATTTCCGGTCAGTTATAACGACAAGTTTTATAAGGATGTGTTAGAAGCGGGAGAATTGGCTAAACTCGGTATTTATTAGATGATAATGACTGCCATTTGATTGTCACTAAAAGGTTGTAATGTATGATTTGAAAGCCTATTACAACGATATAGTTGTTGGGGCCGTATGTTGTCGTATCGATACATCGGAAAACAGTCGACGCCTGTATATAATGACTTTGGGCTGTTTGGCGCCCTATCGACGGCTGGGTATTGGATCAGAAATGGTTGAACACGTGCTGTCGATTGTGGAGAAGGATGGTTCATTGGACAGTATCTTTTTGCACGTGCAGATCAATAATGAGGGCGCCATTGACTTCTACAAGAGGTTTGGCTTCGAGATCGTCGAAACCAAAGAGCATTACTATAAGAGGATAGAGCCGGCAGACGCACACGTCCTCCAGAAAACACTCAAACCCAGTCATCACCTGAAGACTAATGGCGAACAATAGTTTACTTTACAATCTCCTAATCACCACCACTACTGACCCTTTTTAAGCAACACTTGGGACTCGAAAATATATTTTTAAATTGTATTTACTTTTACTGTCAAACCTATTAAATTGTCAATTGTTTGCCAAACATTTGTTCAGATGAACCACTCAATGAACAAATTGTCTGTTTTTTAATTATACAGTAAATAAATTCAAGTCATTAACCCATTAAATGCGGTATTTATTGCTTTAATTATTTAATAATAATTTTATAAACTATTGGTTGCCATAAAGATTTGATTTGTGTCTCAACTCTACAAAAGTAATGTTATTTTGGAGACAAATACTATAAATTTGATTGAAAAATGAGATAAAATTAACAAAAATTGCATAACAGTGTTGGCATTAATATTGATTATAAATTGAAACTTATAAATATAAATTGCTTTTAAAATAAATGTAAATGTATTGATAAATACAATAAATTATTTGTATAAACAAATTATTTAAATTTAAAAATACATTACAATTAATCGCATTATTGTTAATAAATGACTCAAAAATATAATGAGAGTTACATTAAGCGGTGATTTGAAAATCATATCAATATATATCACAATCGGTACGAAGTGTAGTGCGTTTAGAGACCAAGTCTTTGACTGTACTCTTGGGCCAAGTCATCGGCTATAGGGTTGCGACAAACGGGACACACCATTGTCTGTGCGAACCATCTTCTGATGCATTGCTTGTGGAAGAGGTGACCGCACGGAAGGATCTCGAGGGGAGAGGACAGTGTGTCGCGACATATCATACAATCGGTAGACGGTTGGGGAGGGGCTCGTGATCTGCCGCCCAGTGGTGGACCAGTTTGGCGCTTATGTCCGTGTGGTGTCCCTCTTTGACTCCTCTGGTACTCTTCATACAGATAACTCAACAGCACTACAACACCACCTAAAATAACGCCTCCGGTGGCCACCAAACCTATGTTAACCATAATTGTCGCGATATATCACTAGCTATTGGTTTGAAAGACAAATGTCTTGTTCACTCATTTAGTCGTCAATTGAATCGCAAAATCAAAACACAAACACAAAGCTCTTCTTCCCATTCACTTCACCCCTGCCTTACGTTACGTTGTTTACTGATAGGACAGACTCTTTGGCAAAACAACACATGTTTTGCATTCAAAAAGTGATTGCAATTAATATGGGATCAGTTAATGAGTGACAATTGAATGCGATTTATTTGATAATGAGTGCCAATAAGTTTACGGATGGTTTGGTGGCGTTAAATGTGAAGTACAGCGCCGATAGTTCAGTGACCAGACAATTGTTTATTAAAGAGTATAAAGTTAAACAAACGGTTGAGTCCAAGCGATTGGCCAACACTTTGGTTGTCCTGAATGTACCGCCATTTGTAGATGAGTTGGCTGTTAGGCATGTCTTCGGCAGATGTGGCAAAATCACAGATGTGTTGTTCAATGAGAAGATGAGTTTGAATGATAAGCGTTCAGACAATACAAGCAAATACTTTGACAAAATCCAAGACATTGATGGCTATAAAGTCTGTTTTGTTGTCTTTACCGCTCGTTCTGCTCTTCAAAAAGCGTTGAATTTGAATAAATCATTGGATGTGTTGACACTTAAACCTGATGTGGATGGCGAGCAATCGTGGACTGGTTTAAAGGCAATGAAACGCCGGTATAACGAGTCGATTGTCGATACAAATGCATTACAGGAAGAAATCGATAACTTTATGACACGATATGACAAACGTGTCGAAGAAGACAGACTTAAAGCCAAAGAAATGGATGGCATTCCCGACGCCGACGGATGGATTAAAGTGAACAGACATTCAACTAAAAGACATTTACCTAACAATCTGGCGATCGACCAGAAGATCATTGAAAAGCAAAACAAATTACAGAAGAAATCGGCCAATGATTTGCAGGGATTTTATACATTTCAACAAAAGGAGAGTAAAATGAATTATTTGATGAATTTAAGGAACCGTTTCGAAGAAGACAAGAAGAGGATCGCTCTCATGAAGTCTCAAAGAAAGTTCAGACCCTTTTAGACATACAGTTATCAATGCATTCATATTGTCATTGCATTTATTTTTATTAATTGTGTGTTTAAACTTTAAATGAATAAAATTTAACATAATTTAAAGATTTAACTCTAAATTAAAGCATTATTATTTCAAATTTAAAACCAAACCATTGAATCACTTTTTATATGAAGAGCTAATATGATGATTGGATGTGTTATACGCATAGGTTATGCGCAGAGATCTTCAGAGATTTTGAAGGTTTTGAAACCAATATTTTGATGATTTAATGCAATTG
>JAQIWK010000740.1:0-13757 GCA_034695265.1 Dissorhina ornata | reverse complement strand
TAGAGAGAGAGAGAGAGAGAGAGAGAGAGATGGAGAGAGAGAGAGAGAGAGAGAGCGAGAGAGAGGCTGTATCTAAAGGACAGTGATATTCTCGTGAGATTTAAATGCACTGTAAGTTATCATTGCTTTTGCGTTAACATCATATTTATTTTATACTTAAAATAAATTAAATACTTTATTATTATATATTTATTTTTACTTAAAATTGATTATAATTGGTCATAAAATACTTGTAAATTAAGTAGTTTTATACTATATCTGTAAAGACGTATCAAATTTAGAGTTATTATATAATTATAAACAAAAATATTTTTAATATAAAAATGCAAATCCAAAATATTATAATATTTTATAAAGGTTTGATTAAATCAATTAACACGTTAAATTTAGATGAGTTAATCGATATTAAAATAAAAATATAATTGAAGTAAACAAGATAATAGTCCGTAAATATAATTTAAAATATAAATTTTATAATTATAAATTGAAATGTCTAATAGATTACACTTTTACGTTATGCAACAAAATTAAATTAATAAAAGTCTTAATAAAATGGTATTTATAATAAACACTGTATGTATATATTAAATTACATTATAATTACTGGTTTTAAACTTAATTATATTAATCAATTATCAATTTAACAATTAAAATCTAATGTAAAATTAAAAATAATTAAACAATTATATATAATAAAAAATTTTAAAATAAACATTACAATTTTAATTAAGTTTTTAATATAAATCTAACTTTAAAACATGTACATGAATTTCAATTGATACCGATACTGTTAAAACATATTTTAAAAATAAATATTATGTTTTTATTTCAACATATATATTGGATTTTTAATAATTTTCTATATAATAATTTGCTATTAATTGTAATTAATTCACTAATTATATTGTCATATATATGTCAAATATCATTGGCTGGGGTATGTCCCTCACCGGCCATAATCAAGCCGTGCACCTGCAGTCCAACCGTCATCAGGTGTTACGCCAACATTGAGTTTGATTTGAAAATACTTTTCAAAGTTATCGCTCATAATAAGTCACAATCGGATAAGTCATATGAAACGCTAGAGTTGTCTAATAGTAAGCTGACAGACCTGGAGGACAGTGTGTTTTGTGGTATTACCTTCAAGACTATTATAATCATGCATTCGTATCACTTGGACTGTGTGTCTAGCAATGCATTGGCCGGTATGGAGAATACACTTCAATTTTTTTACACATTTGATACAAGTTTCAGGTTATATATTATTATTAAAATTATTTTTGATTTGATTTTTAATTTTGTTATTTTTTATTTAATTTATATAAACCATATGTTTTGCATTATAAGAGTTGCTGTTAATTATAATGATTTTAAAATACTATTTTTTTAATATCTAAATAATATTTTATATTTGATTTTCAGATCAAACAAAACCGATTGCATTGTATTTAACGCATTGAGACGAGTGTTAAGTTTGCGTATAATTAACATAACTGGCGGTAAATTAACTGAAATACCTGCCGATGCTTTTGATGAGACAATTGGTCCTCAAAATGAATTATCTATTATTGATTTAAGTGGTGGCGATGGCGGTGAAATCACCAGGGTTGGTCGTAATGCCTTTTTCTATCTTAAAAGTATTTAAACAATTATTATATTATCTGGTAATTTTAAAAAGCTAGGCTAACTAACTCATGTTTTAAAAAAATAATTTCTAGTATATATAAATTTATTTTAATTAAAATTCAAACTAAAACTATATTTCTTTATATTATTAAATATTTATTTCATAATAACTAAATATTTATTTTTTAATTAAAACTATTAGATTTAAAATTACTAGACTTATCGGGACATAAAATCAATACTATCGAGTCGTATGCGTTTGCGTTCAAAGAGCCGTCAAATGAAAAACTAATCATTAATTTGCAAAACAATCGGTTAAACGCCGATAGTTTTGAGAGCCAAGCGTTTGAAGTGAACGGACGGTTAACTCGACTCGATTTGTCGGCTAACCCGCAGCTAAAAGTGCTGAAAGAGTCGGTGTTTCGGCCCTTTTTGACCCTAACTGGACAGACAAACCCATTGCATCAAAATACTATTGAACTCAAGGGGTCACCCTTGCAATGTAACCAACATAACCTATGGATACTGGAAAATAGACAACAATTGTATTATAAATTAAATAATTTATTAGCCTTTGACACCGGATATGACTTTTGGCGTTATTCAAAAATTAAATGTAGAAAAATTAATTAACTATTATTATATGAATTAACCAAAGGTAAAGTGGCCTATCTCAAAATTAATACATTGAATATAAGCACTTTAAATATATTGTAAATGCCTTGATTATAAATTTTAAAAGTTTATTATATAATTTGATTTATCATTGATAAAATTAAAATATGTATGGTGCCAATTAATGCATTCACTATGATCAAATTAATAATAATTTTTGTTTATATTCAATGCATTGAATTGATTTGCCCATTTACCTTTTTAATAATAAAATTATATCTTAAAAATTTAATCAATTTATTTATTAACATATTACAGATACACCGTACATTACTTTATTTTGACACTACTAATATTTGTTTATTTTACATGGTTTAATTTGTTAAGCGCCGTTTTTAGCAAGTTTAAGCAGTTTAATTGTATTTATATTAATATATTTTTATAAATTAAATTATATATTATAAATTAATTTAATTTTATTCAATTTATAATTCTTATTTTGCGTGATAATAAAAAATATATAATGTTCAATTGTGTGATAAACAATATATTAATTAAATTTAAAAAAAATTTAAATTTTATTTTTAATTTCATATAAAATATTTTATTAATTATCTATTTATTAATATCTAAATAGTTATATTTTAATCTAATTATCAATAAATTGTCAATTATAACAATGAAATTGATAACAAATACGTCAATTAATTATCAAAATAATAAAATCAAAATTTATAATTTAAAAGAGCAAATATTTAACAATATAAAAGTTTCCAGAATATTTATATAATATAATAAATATACCTGGTGGTCTACTGTATATTTGACGTAGAAACAAATCTATAATTTAATTATTATATTTTAATCAATAATTTTATAATTATAATTTTATAATAATCAATAAAACCCTGATATCGATTTCTGTACCCTGGTACTGACTTGCTCTAGATATTAGGTGACAGGTAGAATTATAAAAAGCACTTATAGGTTATAGTTAGGAAAATTACCAAGCTATATTTATAATGTTAAATAAGATAACAATAAATGTTATAATTATCAACAATAAAAAAATATTGATTAAAAAATACATTTTTTGAAAAAAGTTATATAAAAACAATTTTATTTAACTATAATTTGTTCAATTAGTTCATAATGCACCTAATAGTAGGTTGTTCATTGTTTTTAACCACAATTTGGTGCTTCTTTGGCATCAGTTACGGTGATTATCTATCACTCGATGGCGACCAATGGACAACTCATTGTCAAAATAAATGTTAGTTTTATTTTGCATTTGTTTGCAAAATTATAATTAATTAATTAATTTTTATAAATTTTATTACATAACTAACAGCCATAACATCCAAAGCTATTGTACCTGGATCAGTTTACACTGATTTAGAGCGTACCGGTCATGTTGTGGATACTTTGTTGAGTGGCTATAATGATGTCAATTACCGATGGGTTGCGTGGGATAACTGGACATACGAGCGAGAGTTTGATGGTTTGTAGTCATTAACAAACTTAAATTAAAATAAAACTTGCTTGATAATATCTCATTAAATTTTATAATATTTTAAACATTAGTTGATTCAAAATTATTGGCCAAACAAGTGGTCAATTTGGTGGCCGAAGGTGTGGACACAGTGTCCACAATATATATAAATGACCAAAAAGTAGGCCAAACTAACAATCAGTTTGTGCGCTACAAGTTTGACACCAAATCAGTGCTAAAAAGTGGTAAAAATACTATTAAAGTAGTGTTTGAATCGGCGCTGACCTACTCGTCCAGACAATCCCATTTGTTTAAAGAAAAATATCACTACGATATCATACCAGGTATTTAATACAGCTTTTTAATAACTAGCCAGGTCATATTTTATATTAATTAACTTTTTTTTACATCAAATAGGATGTATGTCTAAAGAGTATCATGGTGAGTGTCATAATAGTATGATCCGTAAAATGCAGTCCAGTTATAGTTGGGATTGGGTAAGTGATTTATATAACACACAAATTATATTATCATGGAGATAAAATAATTATCTATTTTTAATTGAAAGGGACCGGCTTTTCCTACCCAAGGTATTTGGAAACCTATTGGCATTGAAGCCTACGATAAAGCCATCGTACGAGACATAACCGTTGAGACCACTCCCGACAAAACTAATGCTTCCCATTGGGTGTTGAATATGAATGTATTTGTCGAGTCGGACACCAAACAAAAGTTTGATACTAAACTAACTGTCCATTTGGATGATCACCCGCTGGTCACTGACAAAGCCTATTCACTAACGCCCGATAAGGACGGCAATTGTAAAATCAAAATTATAATACCGGTGGACAGTATGACAATTATCCCGTGGTTTCCCAATGGTGTGTCGGCTAATACACAACAATTGTATGCATTGAAGGCTACGATTGGATTTCCCGACTCATCCGAAGTGTCCCAACAAACCCGACGTATTGGTTTCCGAACCATTGAAGTCATTCAAACACCAATACAGCCAAAGGGACTGACCTTTTATTTCCAAGTAAATGGTCAGCCATTTTACGCCAAAGGGACCAATTGGATACCCGCTGACAATCTACAAGAGCGAATAACTCGCGACTATTTACGGGATCTAATGGAGTCGGCCCGCGAGGCCAACATGAATATGATGCGCGTTTGGGGCGGCGGTGTCTACGAGTCTGACTATCTGTATGAGTTGGCCGATGAGTACGGTATTATGATTTGGCAAGACTTTATGTTTGCTTGCTCACTTTACCCGGCCGATCCCGATTTCTTGGCCACAGTTGACGTCGAAGTGGTTAACCAAATGCGACGACTCCAACACCACCCGTCCATTGCTTTATGGGCCGGTATGTCATAAATTATTATGAATAGTATATACCAAGATACTAATGTATAGTTTATAATTAAGGTAACAACGAGAACGAGGGTTGGGTACACAGAGGTGCCAAGAATGACACGGCTCACCATAAGACCGACTACATTGAGCTATACATACATCACATCCGGAAGTTAATACTCGCTGAAGACCAGAGCCGTACGTTTGTCGGCTCGAGTCCATCAAATGGTGACGAAGAAGTACAAGAAGACTGGGTGTCCACACACTCTTCGGACCTACGGTACGGTGATGTGCATCACTACGAGTACAGTAAACCCCTCTGGAATTGGCGACTCTATCCGAGCGGTAAATTTGCTTCAGAATACGGATACATATCCTACCCGTCCATCCATACCTGGCTAACCGCCCTAAATGAGTCGGACTTGACTTATCCTATTGGTAAAGCATTGGAGCACCGGCAACATCACCCTGGTGGAACTAAATCAATTGAAAATAACATAGGTATTAATTTTTGTTTAGCCAGGTTTATTGTTGAATGAGTTTTAAAAAGTTTAAAATTTATTTTGTCATTTAATTGAAAGACCATTACTTCAAAATGCCATCCCATGGCGGTGTCGACCGATTTGCCGATTTGGTGTACTTATCGCAGATCATTCAGGCCGAGGCCATGAAAATTGAGACGGAGTTTTATCGCCGCAATCGGGCTCTGGATCCCAAGACAGGTAATGGTAACACTATGGGCGCACTTTTCTGGCAAATCAATGACATATGGCAGGGAACTACTTGGGCTGCCATCGAGTACGGCGGCAAATGGAAACTATTGCAATCCTTTGCCATTAACTTCTTTGCCAATCAATTGGTCAGCGCTTACGAAGACACAAATCAAACATTCAAAGTAAGTTTAAGTTTATGTTAAGTTAGTTGTCTCTCTCTCTCTCTCTCTCTTTCTTTCTTTCTTTCTTTCTTTCTCTTATTAATTAAATATGAATTTAATGGTTAAACTTGTTTTTATATACAAACCCAATGACCAGTTGGATCTAGTACGTGATGACTATGGCGGTGCTGAGAAGTTTGACCTCTGGATCTCAATGTACAAGTGGTCATCAACTAAACCAACTGAAGAGTTACAGGCACTGGTCAAGAGTGATAAGGGTTTTTCAGTGTCCAATATATGGACACAAAGTATACCCGATATGTTACAAAAATTTAAGTGTCCGGACAGGTCTGAGTGCGTGATTCGGGTAGAGATACCGCAGCTTAAGGTAATTAGTTATTAAATTTAGTTATTATATTAATTAATAATTAATTTAATTACAATATATAATAGGCATCTAACTATATGATGTTAACTGAGCCCAAAAATGCCAAACTAGTTAAGCCTAACATCAAAGTGGTTGAAGTGAAACGAAAAGTGGTCAAAGATTTAGCCGATCGTCAAGTGTTTGACATAACACTGTCGGCCGAAGCTGTGGCGCCGTACGTAGCGCTTGATTTCAAGTTTGGGTCAACAATCAAAGGACAGTTTCCCGAAAACGGTTTCTTTATATTTGATCCCAAAAAGACCGTACAGTTTGTGACCCGACAGACAAATGTGACCGAAAAATTAATTCAAGATAATTTGACAATTAAGACCGTTACCGATGTGGTCTAAAACTATAGTTTTTTTTACCTGGATCATTATTTCTCACAAGAAGTAGATTAAAAAAAATATCAATTAAATAAAAATGATAATCAAACAAATATTTTGATTAAATATTGATTTAAAACTAATTTTTAATTGAATATAAATGTTTAAATTTGTATTTAAAATAAAATAATATACTTATGATGTGTATAAACTTAATCAATTATAAATTTAAACATATTTAAACCAAAATTAGTTTAATCAATTAAAATTTATTTTATAAAAATAAGTATATACTGTACTAGTTAATGTCTAGGTCCTAGATCATCATTAACGCCAATTACAAAACATGTTATATAAATTAATTTAATTACTATTATTATAATCAATAAAATATTACAAGCTTTAATTAAATATATATTTATTTCAAAAAATACATATGATGGTGATCATTTTAATTCAAACAAATAGACAATATATAATTTTTCTTATATAATAATCTTTATTTATTTCTTAATTTATAATGTAATTTGTATGCAAAAGTATTTTGTGTTTCAATATAATATACCCTAATTTACGGACTATAAGGCGCGAGTTATACAAAGAATCAAAATGGATATAATAATTTACATGTATATTTTAATATAATATATGATCTGGGTTATATTCCGTAAATTAGTGTACATTATTATATACGAAATGTGAATTTAAATCATTTAACAAATAATGTTTAGACAATTATAATTTGATTAAAACATTTCAAAATTATTAATTAATTTTTGAAAATTAATTACAAATTGTCTTTTAAAATGAGTGAATATTTATTTTAAAAAAATAAAAACAAGTAATCAATGTATGAAAAAACATATATTTACAAAATAGTTTGCAATTTTATATTTAAATCATATTAACTTAAAATTAAAACAATTAAATGAATTTTAAAAACTCAATTAAAAACAATTAAAACTAAATATATATAATAATGAGCAATAACTTGAAACTGACAAAAAAGGATCAAGGTAATCAAAGATTATGCGAATAAAAATTCAACTCAAATGGTATTTATTTCATACAATATAAAGTTGTAAAATTAAAATTTATAACTAATTAAATTAACTTTTTAAGCACTTTTCGTTGTTCATAAATTGAGCCTGTTCATACATCGATTGTACATATACCATGATAGATTAAAACCTTAATTGTTACTGGTAATTATATAATTTACTTTGTGATACAATTGTTACATTAGGCTGGACTTGGACTTTGCCTATTCAAATATATATATATATATATATAATTTTAAAAAAGTGAGACGGATCCTTTTAGACAAAGGTGTTCATCTAATTGAGCAGTGAAATAGTGAACTAATATAAAGTTATTATAGTTTCAGTTTTAAAAACTGATTGATTGATTGATTAGTAATTTATATTTTTAAAAACATTATTTACACTAAAAATTGTACCAATTTTTTCAAAAACACTATTTTTAAAATGTTTTACAAAAAAAATATATTTAATTATAATTAAAAAATAATAACTTTTGGCTTAAGTAGTAGTAGTAGTAGTTTGAGTGTCAGTAGTGTTAGCCTTGTCTTTGGATGAAGTGCTTAAATTGAGCGCTACTTCCACTTCATTATCATCTATACTACCGGTGCTGTCATTATTAACGGTTGTATCGCTATTACTATTAATACTAGTATTACTGTTGTCTATACTGTTATTGGCTTTTGTTGTATCACTTGTTGTTACCAAACTATTATTACAATTATTATTATTGTTATTATTTGTATTACTATTAGTGTTGTTGTTATCATTATAACTATTATTATGATAATTAGGCACTGATTTTGGCAGTGATTTGGACGAGTTGTGCGCCAATGTAGGCGATGGACAGGTAGTAGTAGTAGTGGTGGGCGATGGGCACGAGAATTCATACACATCGGGTGCCGGTAACGGCAACATCTGGCCCTTGAACTCACGCGACAGTAAAGGGCTTTTTGGCAAACTTTTAGCCACAGATTTATTAACAACTTTTGAAGTCTTGTCGACGGCTGAGCTCATTGACTGATCGCTTGTTAATGATTTGTTACACAAATTAATTGTCATATTATTTTTCGGACCGTTTGTCGGTGCATTTGAGCCGGGAATTAGCGGCGGTAACGGTGAACCCGACTTATTGGTAGGCAGTGCTGGCACTGGCGTTATGGTCATGCCTTTGTTGATCAAACAGTTTATGGCCGTCACTAGACTTGATGAGTGATTTGTATTATTATTATTACTAATAATTTGTGAATTGTTTTTGTGGTTTGGCTTTGGTTTTGGCGTTTTAGTGGCATTTGTGTCCAAACAACTGACTTTACTGGTGGTGTTCAGTGGGGTTATTGTGGTGATGGGTGTCGGGCGTAAGGTATGGGAGGCAGTGGCGGCGCCCATAGTAGTCGGCGTTATAGATGTCATATTAGACACTAAACTATTATTATAAACACTATTTTTATGATTATAATTATGATTACAAGTGTTTAATTTACTCCCATTTTGATCGGTGTTTGACTTTAATCCCATCATTTGAAAAAATTTATTATCATTTAAATGACTTGAAATGGTGTCCACTTTCTTGTGACTTGTATTTGGGTTCAAATGATTGCTACAATTATTGACAACAGTTTTGAGCGCTTCCAGCGATGACAGTGATTGTTGAGCAATAGTAGCCATATTGGCGGCGGTCATGGATGAGCTTATGGTATGATTATTAAACATATTATTATTATTAATTGATTGATTGATATTTTTTGCCAATTTATTAATAGTTTTCTTCACATTTTTAGCCATATTATTGTTAGACTTCTTGGAAATCTTCTTTAAGCCATTCGTTTCATTAATATTCGGGTCCTTTTTCTTACGTTTCTTCGGCACTTTGGTGGCCAGTGTTGTATCACCGGTCGGGACATTACCGATGCTGTCACTATCGCGGCCTTTCTTAGTACTCTTAGGAACTAAACTGTTGTTTAGTTGTCGATTGTGTTGACTATTGTTGTATTGTTTATCCGACTGTTGTCCCGAACCCGACCGTTTGGCGGCGATGGCCAGTCCAGACATTGATTGATGACTATTAGGCTTAGTTTTCATTAAAGCCTCGTTAACCACTCCACTCATTAGATCCAAATTGGCGTCCACTTGTTTGAGTAAAGCCGTGTCCACCGGCGGTAATGGCTCGTTGACCGGATTTGTCGTAATCAGGTTTGACTCGTCAATCATTTTGCGCCGTTTGGCCGGTTTGTGACGGTGTTTGCCAGTGTGTAGGCGTTTTGCGGCCACCATTGCCGGCGCCCGAAACACATTATCATCTTTGGAAGCGCTTGTAGTACAGGTGGCGCTCGATGTCCCGGCATTCTTCCACTTCTTGACGACCGGCGGTTCCATAATCTTATAGTATAGACACAGAGGACCGTTCTGTTCATACAAAACATGATTAATATTTAATTAATTAAATACTAAATTAAATTATATTTTAATTAATAAAACATTGATACAAATGTTATAAACTTTTAATAAACATTTGTTAAATGAATAAAAAAAATAATTTTTAAGAAAAACAAAACAATATAAGCTAAAAGTCTAGACTAGACTTGTGTTTTGAAAAAAAAGTTCAATGATTTGTACAAATTTTGTATATTTGTGTTGTCATTGAATGCCAATCAATAGGTTTTTTTTAAATATAAAATAATAACTAAAACACATTACAAATACAGATTAAAATCAATTCATTCAACCCATGGATCCAATTAAAGCGGAAGTTTTATATCAAATAAACATCAAAATTACTATTAATTTTCATGTTTTATATTACATTTAATAATAATAATAATATCAATTAATTTTAATGACTAATACATTAAGTTTTAAAATAAACTAAATTTTAAAAAATAAATTAAAATCAATGTAGAACTTTAGTTACCCGTCTCCAAGAGTAGATATAAGCCAGGTCAATCATGGTATAATCATCAAGTAGTGGGTCGTGTTTATACAACAGTTCAATATCGTTATGGTCTTTGAGGTCGTACTTGAGTTTTAACCACTTTTTGAGATGTAATACACGCATACCTGCCTCACACTTCAAGTACCGCCGCTGACTATCATCGCCACCACCGATGGCATTACCATCACTACCAGTACTCTTAGAACCGCTGGTATCGGCACCCGGTGTTACCGGACCGCCGCCGGACAGGGCGTCAACCGGTTTGACACAATTAAGGGCACCATTAGTCAGATTCATAGAGAATGGCTGTAATGAATGGGAGATATACTGCGGGAAGTACTCGACGGACAGGTAGATGTGATCGTCGGGCGTAAATATAAGCCGTTCGCCAGACATCTCACCCTTTTCTTCGTTAGACAAACCAATAGCTGTTTAGACAAACAAATCAATTAACCATAGAGTTAGACAATTATCATCGACAACAACAACATGACAACAACTACTTACCACTTTCAGACTCTTGAGAGTAAAACTCTTTACGTCTAGTCATCTCATCTATGAAATCAAATCATTAATTAATTAGTTTTTATATGTAATCAATGATTTGGTCATACTTTTGTAAAGTCCGGGAACTGTTTTATAGACAATGTCTTGTAGTGTAGGATCGCTTCGTATATTTAGTTTAGGTTTAGTTTTGTGTATCTGTAGGTCACAACGCGGACAAAATCGGGATTTCGGTGTATTTGAGTCCAAGTGAGCGATGATACATGTCTTGCAAACTAAACGGTTTACAAAAACAATCATAATTAATGATAATGAAGACCAGTTATGAATCAGTTAATAACGTACAAGAATGTAGACACTCGATGACTGTGGTGGCGTCGATGAGGTAGCCCTTGCATAGATAGCATTGGATCAGTTCATTAAACTCTTGAACGGCTATCGGGTCGCGTCGTCTCGTCAGCAACTGATGTCCAACAACAGCAACAGTAGTCTTCGGGATGACGACGGCGGCCACACCCGCTGTGGCCGTAGATATGGTATTGCCTTTGGATTTAGTGGCGGCCGTACCGAACATACTGGTTGTATCCATCGGTGTCTCGCCATTACGTATATCTTTAACTTTGTTGCCAACTGTCGTCTTTGAGTGACCATCGATCTGGTCGTTAGATTTGTTGGCTATTGTGGCCGTCTTTGTGCGGCCGCCACCGCCGCCGATGTCCGGTAAATGATTGACACCACTCTTGAGGGGATAGTTGGTGCCCATCATTGCGGTCGACGACATCATCTTAATTATTGTTAATATGTCTTAAGACAATAGATTCACCAATTGATCGCCGATTAGCCACCAAATAGTCAGTTGTGGTAACAAATCACACATCGCTTCCCAACAAACAGATCCCAAAAACACATACAAAGAGTCTGTTAAAACAGATGGTCAGCGATAAACGTTTGGATCAAATCCAGTGATCTATACTAAAGATAATAATAGTAATAATTATTATAAAAATATAATTAAATTAATTATAAAATTATTTTTAAAACAAAAACTTTTTTCGTTAACAAAAAAAAATTAAACAAAAGTTTTTGTTTGTATTTGTATTACAAATGGTTTTATAAACTTTTAATTTATTCATAAAATTATTTATTAATAATTACTTACTTTTTTACATATAATTACATAATTATTAATTTAATTAAAACTTTTAAATGAATTACAACTTTATAATGAAATTAAATAAGGCTTTTGTTGTTGTTTTGGTCAAAAACAATACAAACAACTCATGGTTTTTGTATTCAATATATAAAACATAACAAAAAATAAAATAAAAGTTTATTGTAATTGAAAGCAAACTTTTGTTTAACAAAAATAATTTAAAAGTGTTTTATAAATATTGAATTAAAAGTAATATTAAATTAAAAATTTCAATTAAAAAACAATATGTTTTACAAATAAACTGTTGATTTGTAGTGTTTTTATTTGAGAGACTCACACAAAAAACAGCCACTCATTCACTGAGTCCCAGACAAACACATAATACACTGCACTCTAGATTTAGTATACACTTGTATTACATTAACTTAAATAAATACAGTTTAATAAATATTTTTAGTTACAATTTTGTTTAAATTATTATAAATTAGTTATTAATTTTTTTACAAAGTTTTTATTTAATATTTGTGTTACAATTACATTTATTTATAGACTTATACAGTTTGTATATATATATTTTTGTGTGTCTATAAAACCAGTTATCTATCTGTATATGTATTTACAGGCTGTCTATCATAGGACCCTATTTTACCACAATATAGGACTCCTATACATACAGGGAGTCCCTACGTGTTTATGTGCGCGCCTGTAGTCGAGGGGAGAGTTTTTGAGAGAGAAAGAGAGAGTATTATAAAGTTTGTATGAAAGAGAGAGAGAGAGAGAGAGAGAGAGAGAGAGAGAGAGAGAGAGAGAGAGCAAAAGGGCAGTTGTGGGACACAGTTGCTGTTTGTTGAAAATGGCCATCACCATTTATAGGCACCTTTGTACAATCACTTTTATATACACCCCACTCTCACTCTAATGAACTACTGTATAATGCTCAAATATCCCTATTCTTTATGCTTATATTTACCTAGCTAATGTCAAATTAAACTATATATCGTTAACTAGATATGCTCACATAATAATTTTATAATTGAATTGTTATAATTATTACAAGTTTTTTTTAATTTATTAATTTTTAAGACATTACTAAAATTATTATTCTACTTTTGCTGGAATAATCTGTGTATATTATCTAGGTAACAAAAGTGTTCACTATAATTAACTTGTTTAGTTAGTGAATTAGGGAGGCATAAAACAGTTGGCAAATTGATAATATAATTTATTGTATATTTAAGACAGTGTATTGATTATTATTATATAATTATATAAATTGATTTGTAATACAAGTATATTATAATTTGTTTTTATCTTGATGACTCAACAAATATTCATCAATGATGAGAGTGAAAGAGAAAGAGAAAGAGAAAGAGAAAGAGAAAGAGAAAGAAAGAAAGAAAGAAAGAGAGAG
>JAQIWK010000739.1:0-13761 GCA_034695265.1 Dissorhina ornata | reverse complement strand
CTTCAAAGAGATAACAGATTCTGTTAAACAGAATAACAATTTTTAAAAATATTATTATTATATAAAATGAACGAATCATTTACTGTGAATAAGTACCACAAAATGCTATACAATATGTTGTATTAAAAGCAAATATTTTTCTATTGTCAACACATGAGAGGGGAAAAAATCTATCAATACTTTTCTAGTGATGTAGTGATGGTTTGAACGATAGAAACGCTAATATTGTCTGATATGAGAGATGAAGGATGAGAGAGAGAGAGAGAGAGAGAGAGCTATTGAAGACCAAAGTGATGACCAGAGAGTTGTGTCGACCAAATAAAGAGGGATTTTGACATAAATCAGAAGAAAAATCTATAAATCTGAAGGAAATGTGAAGGAAAAACACTTTTTTTGGTGGATAACATATGTGTGTCTAGATTTGATAGCGAAATATCGATTTAACGTATATTATAGTAAAGTCAGCGATGAGTAGAAGAGATATCGCTGATGTGATAGCGTTTAGAAAATTGAAAATGTGTTGCGAAAACACAACTCAACTATAAAACTAAAAACATGGGATGAGTTTTATAATGGATTTTTCAATTAAAATTATAATTAATGATTTAAAACAAATATAACAATAGGGAAATATGTTGTGAAAAATTATTTTGTATAGAAAAATCGTTAGCTAAGCAATCAATTATGTAAAACATTTAAGATGTGTCAACAAATACAACACAAAAAACATACACAATATACTAATTGTATGAATATTTATGAGTCTAGTATTCAAAGTTATAAAGTAAAGTAAATACTGTATACCAAAGCGTTTCGGGAATACGCCTTTTCCGACTCAAATTAGGTGAACATTAATTGCAAACTACATTACATTTGCACTACATTTTTGTGTTTGTTTGTAATCTCACAACTAATTGAAACACAATTAGAGAGTGAAAGAGACTGAAAAAGGCAATCGTTTTGCAACTTAATTAGCGGATAAAAATACCAGTAAATCATTAATAAATTAGATTATAATATCGTTTTCCGGAATTAATTGCATTCAATTCAATGTAAATAATTTACATTTAGTACAAAATGGCACTCATTTTCTTTTCACTATAACTATACACCAAAAATACAAAAAATTAATTAGAGTTTGGGTTTTGTGTGTGCAATGAGAATGCATTGTCTGTATTAATGTATCGAATGAATCAAACAAATGAATGAAATGAAAAGGGATGGGAAAGGAGAGTGAGAGTAGGGGCGGGTGATTGACCTCAATAACAATGCATAACTCAAGACAACTACATAGCAATTGTTATATAAAGTAATCATTTTTGAAAAACAAATGACATATAATGGATAGAATATATAGAATAAAATAAAAGGGGTTTTTATTTCTTACGTTGCCTTTCCTTCTCGGATGAACTGAGAGGTCAGAGTGAGAGTAATGTGAGATTCGTTTACTTTTCTGACAGAACATTCACGTAATGGCAATTTATGGATCTCGTGCTCTGTGGGCACTGTATTCACTCCATCCACGTATTTGCTTAGATCTAACGGTGCGAACCCAACTTTACGCCGACGACCGTTGGCCGCCACGTCTTCGATGGCTATTACCCAGTCTTTGGTCTCATATTCACTGCTGCGTTGATCGCGAAATAGTGTCACTTCTACTTCCAACAGCTCCGGTATAGACCAGACAACTAAACCGCGATATGGATTACGTAATGTAGGCTCCCATGCCTTCGGGTGTGTTGAGTATCGCCGGTTCCTTCGCGTCAATACCACACATAATCTGTTTGGTTGCCTGTAATGCAATCATTCAATAATATTTTCGGTCAATTTTTGTGTTCAACTATTTATAAGTATTAGTAGTATTATGTATTAGTGTATGTGTTACTACAAGTGCTGTAATACTGACGAAGAGATTCAAAATATTAAAAAATCGATACAAAGAGTAGGCATAAGATGTATAAAGGAAGCAAAAGACACCACAAGAAGGCAAAGAAGCTCTCGTTTTATCACTCCTTAAGAGCTTCTGTCTGTTGAGTTAGTACTTTATGTGTGCTTTATATTAGTGGTATATCTTAGACATAGAGGTCTACATCCAAATTGAAAACAAGTAATTGCTTTTTATATACACTTAATTCCCAAACCAATAGATTCCCATTGGATTCAAAATTAAAGCTAATGTTTTTTCTACACCTTTCTTATGTCCTGTCAGCGCTCAACATCTCATCAGAATATAACAGAATATATATATATAGAATATACATTGCATTCAAATGTTTGGTTTTTTCATATAATTCAGTAAATTTCTGACGCTTAAAGCGCTATTTAGTGTAAACATAGCGTGCGTTCAATTGCACGTATAATTAAAATATTTGATTTGTACGCATGTTATACAGTGTATAATATACACTATTCACGTCTGACCAACATTTATATATCTAAACATTACATACAGAATTCAGTATAATATATTATGAACCCTCACTTATACAGTACATTGACTACTATTTTTTTCACTGTCTATCAAATAAAACTGTATCCAAATATCTATACTATAGAGCTGGCTGTCTATCGACCCAATATATTGTACTGCAAACGCCGGCCGTTTTACTGCTATTATATTACTTCTCATATTCTGTACAGAATATACAGAATATTATTCAATGAATGTGCGAACCATAGCATAAGGAATGGGTCGCTTACATCACAGTATGCATACTCTCTTGGAAACCCTAAAACTTTTCATATTATAATACAATTCTCTGTACCATTCAATGGACAGAATTAATGCTTAATTTATTATCAATGCTCGCATTACTCGCTTTTATGATTATTATATATTTAGACATTAAATGCATATATAAAATGTTTGAACGCATTTCAATAGCAGAGAAAAAACACATTTGCATTTTATTGTCATTATAAATATCACAAGAATTCAATTAAACAATTACTGGCAAATGAAATGGTTATTAATGTATTTGAATTACAACTTCTAAGTGCAGCACAAGAATCTCTAAATTCTGTACATAATATTCTGTATACTTCGAGACCACACCTAATCAATAGCCATCAGTATTACTACTACTATTGGCTGACAGAGTGTAATAGACAGTCACTTTCTCTCTCTCTCTCTCTCTTCAAGTACTTTATTACTGCTAAAAGTATTACCATTTGCTTCCGATCTAAAACAGTATTAAAAGCTAAGTAAAAGTCGTGTAAAAGACATAAATTGTTGATATATTTTACACATAAATTTCACTATAAAATCGTGGCCATGGCATGGGTCGAGGGGGGAGCTCATCGCCTATCGATAAACAATTTTTATCCTAAATATTACCTAATATTATGTGAATATAAATAACATTTTTAGTGCATTTTATAGACACAAAACACGAGTCACACTAATATTGCACTGAAAAATAGACACATATTTTATTGATTAGATTTCTATCGGAGGAATCGTTAACCAAATTACAACCAAAACAACAACGAGAAAAAAACTAAAACTCTTTAACCAAAAAAGACAAAACAACAACAAAAAAGTTAATAAACTTTAATGTCTTTTATTGATCTATGGCTCAAAAGTCTATTTAATATATGGCAGTGAGTGAGTGAGAGAGAGAGAGAGAGAGAGAGAGTGAGAGTGAGAGAGTGAGAGAGAGAGAGAGAGAGAGAGAGAGAGAGATGGGAAATGACATGACATGACAACCAAATTGGTTGTCCCTCTGGCCGTACAAAACACATCCCTTAAGAGTGGACACAACCAACAGAAAAAATGGGACTCAAGTTAACCCATAAATGTAGTGATATATGAATAGCAATAAACCGTTGATGGCATCCGTTTGGTTATGATATAGCATAGCCTCGAAGTATACATAAGTGTCTGTATAATGATATCAACAAAATAAAAGTCTTGAGAGATATCCATACCATTTGTTGGACGCCTCGACCATCACCTCATTGATGGCGCAAACGAACCGAAACTTTGCGGCCCTTTTGTTGACCCGTTGGAGACGCTTCCACACCGAACTCATTGTCCATCAATGATCATCCAAAACAACAACAACTGATCCAATAATAATATCCAATGATATGATACTTGATATGAATGTTTACTTTGTTTTATAAATACTATTCTTCTGGTTATTATTCTTCACAACACATTTTAAGACCACTTCTGTATCGTCCAAAACAATACCGTAAATCACTTTATAATTATTGGTCACAAACTTAACAGCAAAACAAATGTCTTTAGACTTTTCACGACAACAACACTCAACACAACAACTGTCACAACAAACCAATACTTCAAATATTAATTACTTTTATAAAAGTTTTACAAAAATATTACAATTAATTTTGTATTTTTTTTAATCTTCAAATGTGTTTCAAAAATAATTATAAATAATTGATAATAAAATAAAATATCAATTAATTAATTCAATTGTCACTTCATTTCTACATTTAATTGTTGTTTACGTTTTGTATTATAAAATGTATTTATAAAACAAAATATTTATTTTGTTTATCAAAACGACATTTCCATATGACATGTGATTTCATTCATCAATTATGTCCACAAAAATGTATTTACTTTTACATTGACTTTCATTGTAACTTTTGAGACCCCTTTAGAGTCGTTATTACTTTTCAATTGTATTTAAAAGGACTGACTTTTAAAGTAATGGCACTTTATTTTTTGTCATACACTCTGACATCTTTTTAAAAAACTTTTACCATTCATTCAAATCAAATACATTTCTCAACAAAATAGAGATTTTATTTAATTTTTAAATAAATCTTTGCATTAATTACACAAATAATTAAAAAACAAACTTTTGAAACAATTCACTAAAAGTTCACAAAATTTAGACGACAGGGTCTTTACAGGATTTTTTAGTGTATTTCTTGAGTTTGTATTTCCGTTTTAATGTCTGTTTAGTTCGGGTTTCGATGATATTTCTTCGTTGAATACTTTTGAACCGATCTTCCAATAGATTTCCTTCCGTTTTCATAGACCGTAAACAACCGCTCACTTCGTCCGTCAGATTTAGTTCCACTTCTGGAGCCAAATACTCGTATTGACTCATTCTTCTCGGTTTAAACATTTTACTCATCAATCGCTCCGATCGTCGCTTCTGTCTCTCAGTTGACTCCTTCTCTTTGCGGTCCAACTCTTTCTTATATGACTTTATTTTGAAGATTTCATTGGCTTTTGTCTTCAACTGTTTAACCAATTTTTTCTTCGATGCCAACTGTTTTTGTAATAACTCTTTACGTCTCTGCGCTTTCGTCTTCTTCTTATCGGATCTAATCAATTGATTCAATGGTTTGTCTTCATTATCGTTAACAGTCGTGTCTTCGTTATCATTGTCTTCGTCGTCACTTAAACCTAATCCGTGAGACATCTCCAGAGCCCACGTGCGGTCGTTGGGCGCCGAAGCTTTGGTAACGTAATGATCTTCGACAACACGTGTCAAGTGTTTTTCTGCCCGAATCTTCTTAATCTCAATGTCGTGAGCAGTTGCTAACAAACTCTGATGATCTCTGAGCGACGGATTGTACGACTGGCCCGGAAGTGGCACTTCTACTGACGGTAAAAGTGATGGCTTATTGTACCGATGTTTTGGCACTTTTGGTGGTTTACTGCCTTTCAGTACCTCCTGATAATCAATCAGTTCCTTCATGTCATCATCGATGGGTTCAGCAGGTGTCGGGTCATCCCATACATCGTATTCAAACTGAAACTGCAGTTTAGGATCTAATTTGACGGCTTTCTTCTGTTGAGCCACTCGTTTGGCTCTTTCGTATTGTACCTCCTTTTGTGGCCACAGTTTTGCAAACTTCTTGTCGTCATTCAAGAAATTTCTTTTACGATTTTTAGGACCAATTCGTGCATCAATTGGCGATACTTTGGACTGCGGCTCAAGAAGTTTCAAATACTTCAACGACGACTGAATTGTTTTCAATTTAGACTCTTTTGGCGACGACTTTGGTATCGTCTTCTGTGTCTTCACTTCACTCAACACAGCATTGTTTGCCGTCTTCTCGATCACAAACAAACTGTCATCTGATTTGTCGGCAACTGATCCACTAAAACAATCCAAACATTATTTAGTTATTAAAGTATTATCAATGAGAGTACCATTCAATACAAACCCTATTCTTTCATTGAAGCGATTATTGTCCAAATATTCCTCCACATCATCGACGGGACAGTGTTTTTTCCACGACTTCTTGCGATTTTTGCTTACTTTAACGGCCCGTCCACTGGGTTTGGACATCATTTCAACCGTTAATATCAATTAATCAATTGATGGACAACTGAAATACACACGTGTTTTGCATTCAATACAAAACACATTGAATTCAATGCACACAACATTGTATACGACGGCTGACTATTGGCAATGCATTTCTCATTCAAAAGTTTTTTTTTCATTGATTTTTTTATATTTTCTATACAAATACTTATTTCTCTCGTTATAATGAACTTTTTTGTACACTATATTTAGTGCCGTATAAATACACAAATATATTAATTAATTATATATAAAATAAAACAAATTAAGCAATTTTTTAAGACAAAAATAAGTTTATTCAATGATTTTTTTTCGTTTCTTAGCTTTAAATCCAACAAAATTTCTAACATTTAATTAAAAAAGTTTTTTTTTGTTTCTTGTGTTTTAATTAAAACTTTCCTAATTTTCTTTCATTACATTTCGCTGATCTCTTTCGCTGTAGTTTTCTTTCACTCGTTTTATTACATTTGCTATTATTTCTACTCTTTTGTGAAGTCATTCCCATCCCTTCTCCATCACTGTCTGTAGAGTTAAACTCCAAATCCATTTGTATTTCATTGAATAATTCAAACCATTTTTGGGATACTTTTCCAAACGTTTCAATCGATTTTGAAATGCTTTCAAAGATATTCTGACTAAACATTACATCTTTGCCAACAATCACTGAATTGGACGTCAAGTTTATCTTCGGATCACTAGCGATGAGTTGTGAGTGATTTTCAATGAATTGATTGTGGATTACATTTGATTGTATTCGACAATCACTTCCACACGTCTCACAATTGTCGATGAGATGGGCGTCCATTGAAACATCACATTTGGATTGCATTTTTTGTCGGATTTATTGATTTAATTGTCTTTTTCAGCTAATTTTTGTGAATATAATTGAAAATTTAAAAAATATTAATTTAGTAAAATCGCGTGAATTTATAGTTTCTTTTAAGTTTAAGTCAATTACTGAAATATATTTTCGGTTTAATTTGAGTTTAACATTAAATTTAAGTAATTTTTAACTGCTTTCACATCAATAGCCCAAATTAATACTAACCAAAGACTTACAAAATGAAACTAAAGTGTCGATTGATATTATCAATTATATACGATAGTCTTGTAATAGTTATGTGGTTTATCTTTATGTCTATAAATATATTAGTGATTAAAATTACCGACAAATCATATTTCAAGATATTGGCGTTGTCTGTAGTGATACTACTGTCACTTATGGCTAGTTTGTGGTTAATATCGCTAACAATTGCTTTAGTTATCAAAATAGTTGTCCGCAAAAGTATCTCTAATAACAATAAACTGATCGCTAAATACAAGACACAAATTGAAGATCAGGTGCTGAACGCAAAGTTCAACGATTGGGAGATCACTAAACAGTCAATCAAATGTAAAATTGAAAGTTTAATGTTTAGCGACACAGAAGTGTTCAGTCTTTCGAGAGACTTGACTCGTGTCTCGCGATTCTTATTCTTCTGGTCAGAAGTGGTCATTAGAGTTAATATTATTGTCGATTTACTTAACAGATTTAATTGCAATCAAAGTCTACTTAATGGACTCAATTTCTTACAAATATCAGAGGCATTGGAACAGTTGGACAATATTCTCAATCATAATAGCAGAGTTTATCTGAAACACAAGTTTGAGATCATATCCAATAATATAGTTAAACTAAGACACAGACAAGAGTTGAATGATTTGAACAAATGGCTCACAATTTATTATAATTATAAAAAATATCACTTTGTTGTGAAAGCCGTTCAAAAATCTTTGCAAACTTTTGAAACAAATTTCAACGAAAGACAACAAAAATAATAACTTTTATAAAAATTTTATTTTGTTTTATTTAATAAATAAATTTTAATACATTTATAAAATAATATAAACTAAAAACTAAAACAATTTAAAAGATTACTATTCAAATGTAGATTTTGACACTTATTTGATGAAAATCTTTGAAAAAATACAATAAAGTAAAAATAATTTTTAATATTTCTTCTTATATTTAGTGTCCATCTCTTCCCAGTTTAATGTCTGTACAGTTAAACTCCAAATTCACTTGTATTTCCATTTTTGTGATACTTTTCCAAACATTTCAAGAGATTTTGAAATGTTTTTGAAGATATTCTGTGACTAACATTACATCTTTGCTGACAATCAGTGAATCGGAAATAAAGTTTATCTTTGGATCATAAGTTGTTAATAGTTGTTAATAATGTTCAATGAATTGATTATGGTTTGGATCTGATTATATTTGACAATTGGTTTTCATTAGATATCATTAGTTTTATATGAATACAAAGCTATTATTTTTGAAATTAAATTATAATAAATATTTTATTTTATAGATTTATATTGAATATTTGTTTAAAATGTTTGTCATTAATATGGATCTTTTTTGTGTTAAACTGAACACAAATGTAAAATTTACACTGTATTTAATAAATCAATTGAAAATGAAATGTTAACAATAATTATAAATTTAAAACAATTAAATTGAGTTAAATTTCGAGACTATATAACCGTTAGTTTGAATCCAAATCTATTTGAAGACATAAGCGATAGTGAGTTGAGAAGTAATCATATTTTGCAGATAATGTCAGACAATGAGTCCAACGAAGACATCAATTTATCAGTTGTTCTCAACGATGATCTTTTATATCTGATATGTAATCGACTCGATGTCAACGATATGTTTGTTTTGAAGTCAGTTTGCAGACAGTTTTGGCAGTGTTTGGATCAAGTGTTACGACAAAAGAAAGAAATCAGTATTGGATTTTGTGGTCAGAAGAATGATATCTCAAAACTGCTGGTCAGACGTGGTCTCTATCTCTTGAATTACAGCCGACACTCGCTTCTCGAGTCCATTCTGTGGCACTTCTTTATGATTGAAGCATTGCTTTTGAAAGACATTTACCTAGACTTTGATGCCATGGAACTGCTCGCCGATCACTGCCCACATCTGCAGACATTGCGATTATATAACTCAACCATTCACGATATGAATCAGAGATCACCGGCGCAATGGGCGCTACTGTTAGCAAACCTCAAACATCTTTTTTTCAAAAGTATTAAAACAAGTGACACCACATTCATGGCTAATATCATACAAAAGCTGCCATCACTTGAATCAATTGAAATGGATGTTAGAATATGTCCCACATGTCTGGCTAAGAGTTTGCCCGCAAACATCCGTCGCTTATCTCTTAGAGCAGACAATTTAAGTACCGCTGCGCTCGACATTGTGACCACTAAATGCTCACAAATACAGAATTTGGAGATTAAAGATGGAGATAACTTAGACAATAATTGGTTGGACTGGTTTATCATGATTTGCAATCGTCTTAAAAGACTTCAAAAATTTGATTCTACGTTTGACAACATATCGGCTCAAGACTTGGCTAAGAACATCACAAAACTCAAACATCTAAGACATTTGGTGATTAATAAACATCTCTTCAACGCCAATGCAATATTACTTTATGCGAAGAGCCCGATCGTGTGTAAGACATTGTCTTTGATTAATATCCAGTGTTCACCCAAAATGTTATCAAATATATCTGAATTATTGTCAAATGTTTGTAAATTGCATTTCAATCCATATGATTGTCATTTTGAGTGTGAAATGCCCTTCTTATGCGGCAGCTGTGACTATCAATGTATGCGATATGTGGCTACTTTACCAAAACTGCGATACCTTTCGCTCGGAAGTGATGTTAAATTTCCAGATCTATCCACATTAGATCTATTGGTCGGATTAGATGTGTTGAGACTGGATATGTGGGCTGATGAAGATAATGAACATTTGATTAGCTTTATTACCGTAAGCCTTGCCAGATATAGACGACACTTCCGATTGAAATTGAGACCCATATTCAGAAGCCGACTGATCGACAAAATAAGAGACCAAAAACACTTGAAGATTCCCGACAATGTGGACATCAGTTAGTTTGGCCCTACATTTATAAGTCTTTATCAAACTTGTCATTTATATTCAATCCAATAAAGAAAGTTTATTGTTAATAACAATTTGTTATTAATTCAGTTGATTTTGTTTATAATATGATTAAATGCAGTTTAAAATAACTAATTTAAATTAAAATCTATAAAATTATTATTTTTATTTCCAATAAATTTTTAGTCTTAAAGCTAGTAATTAATTAATTTAATAATCGCGAGAAGTTACAATTTAATTTCAAACTAATTTTATGATCCCAAACGGCAACTGATCACTACTTAAACCAAAAAGACTTACAAAATGAAACTAAACTGGCGATTGATATTATCATTTATATACGATAGTCTTGTAATAGTTTTTTTGTTTGTCTTTATCTACATAAGTATATTAGTAATCAAAACTAGCGACAAATTATATTACAAGTTATTGTCCTGGTTTTTAGTGATCTTATTATCACTTATAGCTGGTATTTGGTTACTAATCCTAATAATAGCTTTATTGGTCAGAATATTAGTCATATATGTGATGTATTATAGCAAACAAATGATCGCCAAATACAAGACAGACATTGAAGGTCTTCTGTTGACCGTCACTTACGAAGACTGGGAGATCACTAGACAGACAATTAAACGTGAACTTATTAAAGGTTCGGCTCAAGTTAATCCAAATGTGAGAAGTCTTATTATAGACTTGGCTTATGTGTCGCGATTCCTATACTTCTGGTCAGTAGTGGACAATCAAATCAGTTATATCGTTAAATTAATTGACAAAACTAATTGGCATTCAAGCCAATTAAATGGACTCAAATTTATACAAATATTTCAAGCAATACAAGAGTTGGATAATATTCTCAATCATAATGATCATCTGAAAGACAAGTTTGTGATCATATCGGATACTAATATCAAACTTAGACACAAACATGAGTTAAATGATTGTTACAAATTGTTCACAATTTCTGACTCTAAAACACACCAAATAATTGTCAAAGAAGTCCTAAAGTCTTTGAAAACTTTTGAAACAAATTACAATGAAATACAAAAACATTAATATAAATTTAATATTTTTTAATTTTTATATTTATTTAATAAACATTTTAAGAATTTAAAAGATTATTATTCAAAGTTATCTTGATTATTATATTTAAATAGTTTTAATTTAATTTAATTTTGACGCTTATTTGATAAAAATCTTTGAAAACATACAAAAAAATTAATAACTTTAAATAATTTACTTTAAATGATTGAAATGATAAATAAGTTTGTTTTTTGTTAATATAAAACTAATTTAATTATACATTTTTGAAAGTTATTAAGTTATTATTTGAAAAACAATTTATAAAAATACAAAAAAATATTAAAAGTTATTGATTTAAAAATGATTACATAATTGATAATACAATATGTTTTTTAAAAACAAATATAAAAATAAACAACAATTGCTTTCAAATAAATATTTGTTTAGTTATTTTAAATCTTTTTTGATTCAACAAAATCTTTAAAATAAAAAAACATTTTAAGTTACTATTTTTGTTGATCATATCAATCGTGACAAACATAAACGACATCTAATAATAGCTATAAAGCGATTGAAATCAATATAAATAGTATTTAAAGATTATATGTAACTCTTTTTCTATTGAAATAAAAAATTAAATAAAAATATATAAAACACTTTAAAAAATAATGTTTTGTTTGAAATAATCATTGAATGACTGAATGATTATTATTAGTAGTAATAGCGTTGATGTGGAGAACAAGTGATGCGTTCAGAAAGCATCACAAGTAGTGGTAATTATGTGTATCGGACGTCAATCCTCTCTCTCTCTCTCTCTCTCTCTCTCTCTCTCTCTCTCTCTCTCTCTCTCTCTCAATAATGAATAATACAATTGTGATGTGTATTGGCAGCTCAGGTAGCAGTTTCGTTGGCACACGCGTGCCTGTCCTACAAGACTACCTCACATGAGATATACTTCAACTAAAAACAGATTGAAACAAGAATTACAGAGCAGGAGGTGATAGAAAGGGCAGGACTTATGCATGGCTACTGGTGTGCGTTAATAATAATAACACGCTATGAGAGCGAGAGACAGATATAGACAAGTGCTTGGCTTCTGTAATGTGAAAGTATATTTTTTCTGGTGATCTTCAAGTGAAGTCCAACACTTACTGACTGAAAAAAAGTTAGTCAACTGGTGCCTAATGATTACCATCGTCTATATGTTTGTGTGCAGTACTGACTTACACATATAGAGTGGCTGTTCTGTTCCGCACCTGTCGATTGTCTCTGTCGTTTCACTCTGTCTTCTTCTGTCACTTCAGTAGCTTTTGCTTCGCTTTTGCAACACATCTGAAGATTTTTAAAACAAGTGTTTTGTTGAGACTGATTGTTAAGCGATTTTCTAACTATCTATCTGTTTTGGGTAAGTTTTATTTAATAATTGTTTACATATTAAATTAACACTTTGTTTCAAATTAATTAACACAAAAATTGATGAAAAAATAAAACTTTATAAAAACTTTTCTTATCTAAAAACTTTTTTACATTTTTACTTTATATTTCTAAAATATTTTGTCAATAGTTTTATTAAATTTTTAAAATGTTATAATTTATTGCTTTTTATCATTTTTACTGTAACTTAATATTAATTTTAATATTGAATTTAATTTATTAGTTAAATATTTTACGCTATATCTGTTTTAATATTATTATACAAAAACAATTTGAATATTTTATATAATTAAATGTCATTTGAATATTTAACAAGTATTGCAATTTTAGTTTTAATCCAAGTTTAAGTTCAAACTTTATATAATCTAATATTATATGCCATTCACTGTATATTCTAAACGATATATAATTATGTTTTTAATATATACTTTAAAATTTGCAAAACAATCGGAAGAGAGCTATAGTTGTCATTGATTTTGTTATAACTATTGAATTGAATGGTGAGAATGTGTATGCGATCGCGTGATTCTTACAGATTACTACTTTCAACGACCGATTCAGTGATTTTTCTCAGAGTATATACTGTTGTATATGTGAACAGAATTGTTGTTATCGTGTTTTTCGATAAGAAATTGTAAGTGAATTGCAGTTGTGTTGAGCGAAACGGCAAGAAACTATACAAAAGCTTTATTTTTTGTGTTGAGCTTAGGATAAATTGGTTTGAAAATAATGCACTTTACCAGCAATTCAGACAATGCTTTTAGTCAATTAGACTCTTCAGTCGCCTGTGGTTTTCGGACGCAAAGACATGTCTTTTTGTCTGTCTATATATACTTATGTTTTGCGAGTCCAGCTTCTCTCTCTCTCTCTCTCTCTCTCTCTCTCTCTCTCTCTCTCTCTTATTCTCGTCAAAACAATGTCTAAATGTTTTGCTTTATATCTAAAGTATATATTCAACTTTTTCACATAGTATTACATTTCATTATTTAATAATATTATTATTTGAATCCATTCTCTAATTGAAAACCTTTTTTTCTCGTTCCCAAA
>JAQIWK010000738.1:0-13774 GCA_034695265.1 Dissorhina ornata | reverse complement strand
ATAAACAACTATGTTCAGGCTATTTTTGGATATATTTGAAGGTTTTTATGCATAAATATGTAGACATTTGGCTAAATCAAGGCAAACTTGCATAAATAATTAAATGTAAGCATCTTAATTAACAATCAAATTATAATTAATTTGGATGAAAACTGATTTATATCCGGAGTATACCATAGAGAAAGGTTTTGTGACAAATAAATAATGGCTACTAATCAAGAAATATAAAACTAACAATAATAGCAAAACAACAAAAAAGATAATTAAATATGTAATTAATATTTTTGTTTATAGTTTGACCAGTGTCTTAATGTAATAAAAATCTTGTGCTCCAGTAGTTTCCCAACAAAAATATCAAACATCTCTAATATTAAAGTATATAATATAATAAATTTAGTTGTAATTAATTTTACCCTACTTCTATTACATTTTTATATATAATTATTATCTTGCTTTTAACGTTAATTATTTTACAGTTATATGTGTTTTTTGGGGGATCAAATTAATATAAATATTATCTTTTTTGGGATTAGATACCAATACTAATCAGTAAAATACTAGTTAAATGTAGAAATGTTTTCATTGAGTTTAGTATTAATCCAAATACCAATCGATAGCCATTTGTGACCACAAAAACAAAATTAAATTACTATAAGATATCCTTTCGATAATTATTTATACAGACATTATTAAGATATCTATAAATATAGTCAATAGTATATTATAGTGTCGTTATATACTTTATTTTATATATATATATATATGTATTTATTTGGTACATAAAACAAAATCATTATAATAGTTATAATAATAATAATAATAACAATAATAACTATTAGTTTGTATTTTAAGGAATCAATTCAAATGATTGATATTATATTTCATTTGTTACGATATATTAGACACTAATATACTGTTATATTATACAGTCTTATATATATTATTATACTTTTTATATTTAAGTCCAAGAAATTTATATAAAAATTTATTTTTATTGATTTCACAAAGTTTATTTCTTATTGTTTCAACTAGTATTTAGGATTTGATGAGCCAAGATTAAATTGATACTGCCATTTTACTTAAGCTACTATAGCTTACATTTGTTAGTTTACTTATAATTAAAAATATAAAGTATTTTTTTTATTGTAATATATTTATTGTAATAAATTTTATGTTTTATTAAAATACTCAACATCCAAAAATAAATAAAAATTTATTTTAAGTTAATGTACTGGATGAAATATAGTAATCTATAAATTATGATAATGTTCAAGATATTATATGTTATAAAATGTATTGTTAAACAATTTTTATGTCTAAAAATGTAAAAAAAATTTGGAAATTTTTTGCTTAATTTTATAAATCTTTTTTAAATATAATTAATTAAATGTTATATCCGTTATATTATATTATTAAAGGCTTTGCGTAAAACTATTTAAACTATGCATTAAACTAAGTGTATATTTAATTAAATATTTATTATATCCTTAATAATTGCTTGTAAATGGTTTCAAAAGTACGTAGATTATATATTACACAAATTATTAACAACAATAAAGCTCAATATAAAAGGTATTAATGTGAAAATGTTTTTTATGTAATAAACCAATAACAATATTAATGATATTAATACTTTATTACATAAAAATCTTGTGACTGTCCAAAAACTAATTGAAAATATAAGTTTCTTGATATTTAAGTATCTTGGTATTTGTTTTGGTCTACTTACTATAATACTACAGGCTGTATTAAGAGATTAAAAATAACATTTTTATATAATATTCTTACTCATTATATTATATTAAAAATATAATATTAAATTTTTTAAAAAATTTAGATAATATCTCAAGCATGTAAAACTATTTTAGGAAAATATTTATTTAAAAAAAAAGTTATTTTAGTTATTAAAAGTACTTTTAAATATAAAACATTTTTTGCATGATACTCTAAAGATTATATTTTATAAAATAATTTTAAAATAAATGCTATGTTTTTTTAATTAAAAAATTGTTTACTAGCTATTTGTCTGGTAATTATTTTGATAAACAAAAATTATATCATGTTTCAGATTTGTCTGGCTGCTTGGTGTAATTTTAATAATCTTTTATAAAAAAAATATAATGTAAAAACAAAAATGGTCTAGTAATTTTTAGTAAATAAACAAATATAATAAATATTTGAAATTAATTATTAATTAATAACAAATATAATAAATATAATAAGCAACCAGCAACAAGCAAATTAGAAAGATAATTTAATAAATATCTTGAAAAATACTCAAAATTTAATTTTACAAGTTATTACATTATTTAAAAATAAATTTATATAATTGAATCATGTTATTTACTGTGGTATATTTTTTTGCCAAGTTAAACTAAACAAATAGTTAAACTATATTGATACAATCAGTAATAGAAGAATGTAGTTTATTTAAATTTAAATTTTATTTCAAAATAACTTTACATTTGATTAAAAAATAACAACTAATAAAATATTTGATGAAAGAAATATATTATCAATGTATTCAAAGTATCTGGCACATTTACAAGTATTGCAGTGATCTATATAAAATATATCTTGCAAGTTAAATATAAATATAAATTAGTCAATATTGTTGTATTATATTTATATAAATAAAAGTTTTGTTATTTAGTTGACATAGTATTATATCCCAAAAAAAAATCTATATTTAGTTGAAAGTTACAAGTATTTTGCCAATAAATATCTCTTTTAAACCAATGTTACAAATTAATTTACAAATTGAATAACAATGTAAATTTAATTTCAAAGTATATTTATAAATTTAAAATTTTTCATTTTGAAACTAGATATTTTTTAACAGCAATAATTTAGCATTAAATTTAAATGTGTTAACATAAAATGTAACATAATTACAATATAAATTAATTAATATATAAATAATATTATAACTCACCCAATAAACCCAATAAAATTTGTTGTTTTGATCAAGCAAGAATTTGTTATATATTTAATTATCAAGTTATTACAATTTACACATTTGAATAAATTAAAACTCTGTTCATTAAAATACCAGAGTTTGTCCGTAAGCTTAGGCCTTAAATACCAACTAATCTTTCAGTTTAATTGTATAGTATTTTGGCAAAAGTGTTGGGGATATGAATAGTGTGTGAAAAGTATGTGTGTATTGGATTGGATTGGCATCTCATGGTATGGGAAGCACATGTGCATTGAGATACCGATTGACTGTACATCGCCGCCGACTATACCTAGGGAATGGTGAAATGCCTGCCCGACGCTTAAAATGCCGGGCAGGCAATGCCGGGCATTGGGCACATAGTTAAGGCAATGCCTCAGTAAATGCCATAATGTATTAGCATACATAGACAGTAGCGACATCTATAATAACTTAATATAAGGTTGCATTGCAAACACACCGTTTCACGTCATACAATACCATAGAAACTATTATAACAAAGCAATCAATAACAATATTTTGTGCCAACTGTCCGTCGGGTCATATATTCAACGCCACGGCATCCCAACAAACCTTAATTTTAAAATTTATTTATAAAATGAAAACTGTATTTATATTTTATTTTATTTCAAAATACATTACAAATAAATAAACAAACAAAAAAAGATAATCAATGTTTGGTCAGCACAGAATCGGCGACCTCGGGCTGACCATTATATTTGACATCATTACCGATACATTCAATGCAAATATCTTTGTTACCACTAGTGATGGCCATTGATAGTGAGACCCGAACTAATACATACAAACAGTTAGGCATACATTAGACAACCATATCAATACATGCCTTTATTTACCACTAGTGATGGCCATTGATAGTGAGACCCGAACTAATACATACAAACAGTTAGGCATACATTAGACAACCATATCAATACATGCCTTTATTTACCACTAGTGATGGCCATTGATAGTGAGACCCGAACTAATACATACAAACAGTTAGGCATACATTAGTCAACCATATCAATACATGCCTTTATTTACCACTAGTGATGGCCATTGATTGTGA
This sequence comes from Dissorhina ornata, assembly GCA_034695265.1. Lineage (NCBI taxonomy): Eukaryota > Metazoa > Arthropoda > Arachnida > Sarcoptiformes > Oppiidae > Dissorhina > Dissorhina ornata. The sequence continues at coordinate 9,746 of JAQIWK010000738.1, read as the reverse complement.
GACCCGAACCAAACCATACATACAGATAGGTTTACAATATTCATACATATCATTGTATACCGTTAGTGCTGGCCATTGATTGCGAGACTTGTACGGACCCATACATACACATAGGCATACAATAGGCAACTATATCTATGGCCAGCCCGAGGTCACCGATTCTGTGCTGGGCCAGACAATGTGATGGGTCTTTTTATCATTCATAGTGTGACCATTGTGTACACTATTGCGGATACACATACAGCTATACATCAGATAGGCCACTATCTATAAATACTTTTCATTTACACACACACAGCCTATGTCAGCCATTTTGGTTAGCTATAACATGGGATGCCCTCATAGGGCATACTTTTGAAAAATTCTTGAGGACGTTATACTGCACTGACATCTAATATCTCTGCGTTAAAACACGCGTCTCATTGCACACAACATTTTGATATAAGTTTTATTTGGATCAGTCATACAGTTTAGGAGAAAAATACATAAATGTTGTGTCAAATGCCTGCCCAATAATTTGCTAAAAATGCCGGGCAAATGCCATGCCGGGCAGGCATTTGAGGACATGCCCGGGGCAGATTTTATTCATTATATGCAAGCAATGGTTGCGTACATTCATTGGCCGTCTATTGTAGACAACAAGTGCTGTCATTAAAGCGATTGGATTCACAACTAAATTAGCGTAGAATTGAATGCATAGAGTGAATGGCAGTGAAGGCCTTATCATAGAGTGTTTGGCCTTTTGTTTGTTTGACAGAAATAAATGGCTTTTTGGCTCAAAAGGACTGACTGTATGACTACACTGTAGTCAACACTTCAATTGAGAGATCACTCAATCAATGCATTGAATGGCATATCAAAAGTCAACACAAAAAAACAAAACAACACTTCATTTCTAACTGTTTTTGTTTTGATTAACACTTGAATCGCTATCAACCCAACCGTTACCCCACATGTCGTGACAATCGGCGGTAATCGGTGTGCATTTGATTGGTTAATGTGATGATTGGTATGCATTTATACGGCACTGATTGGTCTTTTAGTGGTAACTGATATGTCGGCCACAGAAATGATGGATTACGACGATATGGATGAAGATATGGGCGTCGTTTCGGGTGTGTCATCGGCCGCTCGGGTGGTGACCGCCGCAGACGCCAAAGCTTTGGTCATGTCGTCCGACAGGAATGTCAATCAAAATACAAATACTTTGCGCACAAACTCTGGCCAAACAATGGCCATCAATGAGTCCAATAATAGTAACAATAATTTAAATACAAACACATCGCGACTGAAGACACCCAACCAAATGTCTTCGATGCCGAAGAATCGTATCATATCTAGAGTTCCCATTTCTAACGACGGTATCAGTAGTTTTGTTGCAAACATTTGAATCTTATATTAATGTATGATTTGATGGCAGGTATGGGTGTCTGTATCCGATGCGGTAATGTGGGAGTGAAGGACACATTTTACGGTAAAGGCAAGCAGTACTGTAGTGCCAATTGCGTGCGAGGATTACCGCCACAACCGCCTCAAACTCCACTCTTTAAAATCGTAACACTTCCGGCCACTAAACCCAAGATTATCTCCAAAACCAATGTTAACCTCACGCCGAGTCAAGTGCTGACGTCGACGGCGCCCATCCATACTCTGACCGGAAGCCCACAAATGGCGCCTCATGTGAAGAAGAAGCCGCCGCCCATCAAACTGCAGGCCAACGTTAGTTCGGGTAAAAAGTCACCAAAAGTGGTCAAAGCTGGCGGTCACTACACATTTGACTGGATTTCGATTGTGTCGAGTGATGGTGGGGTGAGAGGGGCGCCCATCAGTTCGTTCCCTCACGCGCCGATGTGCGACACTTGGGAATCGTTGGTCACTATTGGTCTCAAACTAGAAGTTAAGAATCGAGACTTTCCATCGACTAAACCCAACCAAGAATTTCATTGGATAGCAAGTGTGGTCAAGATTGTTGGTATGTGTCCACACTTTATATGTTTGTTGTTTTGTGTGATTAAGTGTTTTGTACTTATGTTTAGGATATATGGTTCAATTGAGATACGAGGGCTTTGGCAATGATTCGAGTAAAGACTTTTGGATCAATATATTTACAACACAAGTCCATCCGGTCGGGTGGTGTGCATCTCAGGGCAAAGCACTTATACCGCCAAAAACCATCGAAAGTCGTAACTCTGATTGGAAAGGTTTTCTCGTTAAACGGCTGACCGGCTCGAGAACACTGCCCGAGAATTTTGCAGAACAAGTAAAGGAAAGCTTAAGAACTCGGTTTAGGATTGGCATGAAGTTAGAGGTGGTCGACAAGAACCGCATATCGGCCGTCAGAGTGGCCACTATAGACGAGATTGTTGGCGGACGGCTTCACGTCACTTACGAAGGATCTGAAGACATAGACGAAGGCTTCTGGTGTCACCAAAAGTCCAATTTAATACATCCGGTCGGATGGGCTCAAATGGTAGGCCACGAGTTGAGAGCCACTCCTGAGTACGCCAGGAGTTCGCTACAGAAGGCGTTGAGCAAACAGTTTGAAGAAAGTGATTGCTCTTGGAATCTGTTCCCAATGCCCGCCGCCATTAGTACTGAACATCGATTCAAAGAAGGTTTGTTTTTTTTGATTATTAATTTGATTGACTTTTTAATTGAATTTATTTAATTCATTTAAAGGCATGAAATTGGAAGCAATAGATCCGTTAAACTTGTCGACCATTTGCGTAGCGACGGTGACTAAAGTGTTGCGAAACAATTATCTCATGATAGGCATCGATGGTATGATGTCTCCCAATGGTTCTGATTGGTTCTGTTATCACGCGACCAGTCCATGCATTTTTCCGGTCGGCTTTTGTTCGCTGAATAAACTTCAATTGACTCCACCTCGAGGTTTGACTCGTTTTTAGTTGACAATCAATTGCATTGTTTGGGTGTTTAATGATTTATTAATAATGAATGAATAGGTTATAAAAGTGAATTCAATTGGTTTCAATACTTGAAAGAAACCAAATCGAGTGCAGCTCCAGTGCCTCTGTTTAAGAAAGACATTCCAAAACACGGCTATAAGGAGGGGATGTATGTGGAGGCAGTGGACCTAATGGAGCCCAGACTTATATGTGTGGCCACAATCACCAAAGTGGTGGGTCGGCTCTTAAAGGTTCACTTTGTTGGTTGGGATGAAAGTTATGATCAATGGTGTGATTGTGAATCGCCCGACTTGTTTCCGGTCGGTTGGTGTCAACTCGTTAACTATCCGCTCGAATCACCTAAAGATGAAGACTCCAATGTCTTACAATCCGTTACTCTTAACGATACTAACAAAAGGCGTCGAAATATAAACAGAATTCGCAATCAAAAACGTATTTATTTTTTTCAATTATAAAGTTATTTGCAATTTAACTGATTATGAATTGAATTTATAGGCAAAAAGCGTTTGTCTCCGACAATTGGTGGCAAAGAGTTTATGGAAGACTCGAACACTACTCCATATACAGCAAGTGAATGGATTCAATGTCAAGACGATACTATATCTTCCTCGTCGTCGTTGTCTGTCTCATCATTGAGTTCAGTAACGATCAAACCGTCGCCAATCGTTAAGACCACATCCGATTCGTTTGATTTAGGTTCAGACGCCCGTCTTTGGACGTATCAAGAAGTGGCACACTTTCTCAAACAAAACGATTGCACCGCTTATTGCGAATCGTTTATAATTAATGTATGAATTAATTTATTGTTAATTATTATAAACTTATTATCAAATGATTTAATGTTTAATTAAATGATTGAATTGTAAATTGCAGAAAATAGACGGCCAAAAGTTCTTGTCGCTCACACTGGATGAGCTGCGGGAGCTAACCCTTATGAAAGTGGGCCCATCTCTCAAGATTAACGCCTTAATTCAATCACTGATTAATAAAAAATATTAAACTTATTTATAGTTTTATTAAAACATGTAATGACGAGACGATTCTACGGATATATAAAGTTTAAACAAATTTAAATATAATATACGTTTAGATCCAAAGTTTTGTTAATAATTAATCGCTTCCCTTAACGCTATTATAATATTAATTTGAAGCTAAAAATTATAATTAAGTTATAATAATGATGTTTATTATGATAATTATAAAGCATGTTCACTACAATCATTATTTGATTAATAATAATAGTAATTATGAAATAAATCATTGGCTATCAAATAATTTGCGTTCAATAATTAATTTAATATTTTGTGTGTCTTTTATAAATTGACGTTTGTTTTGATTTATTGTCAAATTTGTATCAATTTATTATCATTTCATTAGTATTTGTATATTTAAATTGCAAATTAAATATCATTTTTATTATTAATAAAGACTTATTTTGATATAACTTTTAAAAAATTTTCAAATTACCAAAATTTACTATTTTTTAAATTCAAGAATTTAGATAAAAGTTGGATTAGTTTGTAAATTATTTGTAATGTATGGATAGAATTGTTTAATTTATACACAAATAACTGAATTAAAAACTATTGAGTTACTGAGTCGTTAAAAAACCAATATTTTGTCGTTTTCTTTTGAAATATACCTAATACTTATGAAACTTGAAAAATTTATTAGTTTTCCCATATTATGTATTTATTAGACAAAACATACAAATTATTAACATGATAATTAAATATATTAACATTTTGAAAATATCAAAAACATACAAGAACTATAACAAAATAGAACTAGAACAAGCATGGTTGTTTTAAAGACAACTTTGAGTTCAATTTCTAAATTAAAACAACTGATTGAAGAGAAGTGAAAAACAAGAACTGTGTTTTCAACTAAATTACAAGTTTATTAAAAAGTTTGTTAAATAAGTTTTAGTATTATATTACTGTAATTATAATAAAGTAAAAGTATATTTTAAATTTACTAATTCAAATTGCGATAATGATTAATAAAGTGAATATAAAAATATGAATAATTGTTATCTAATTTCAATATAAATTAAAATTAAACTTTTAAAATATAAATAAATAAATTTTTATAAGAAATTATATTTGTTTAACTATAATTTGATGTCAATTGTAATGTTTTAGTAAATTATAGCTAAAATATAATATAATTTATTAAATAAATTTATAATTTTGTTTTTTAATGAAACAAAATATCATTAATTAAGTGATTAAATTTAGTTTTAAATTTATGCACATTTTGAATATAATGTAGAAAATAAATTTTGTTAAATATTTCAATAAATAAAACTACAAAAGATATTAAATGTCCTAAAGTTAGCAAATAAAAGAAACTCTGATATTGATCCAGATTTTTGTTGTTATCGTCCCTTTGTTCGTCTCTATCTTCTCTTTTCATAAGTTTTTGACTTTCATTTAACATCCAGTGCTCGAAGAATCCGCTTTCCTTTAAAGATGTTATTCTGCAATAAAGAGTCACTAAAATAACTAAACAATAAACTGTAAGACAATGAATGAATAGTTTTGACAAACATTTGATTGAATTCTTTTTTGTATTGAAAATTCTGTCGAAAGCCGATCGATAGGAAGTCGAGAAAGAAAGTCGACTCTTCAGTAAGTTGTGACAAATGAAAAGATTGCTCGCCGTATAGGAGACCAACAAATTTCAAGTAATCTCTTGACGTTATAAATGCAATGGACTCTTTGGATTGAATGATGGACTTAATCAGATTGTCTTCATTGGCCACCACTTTTATATAACTACCAATTTCATGGTACAGACTAAACTCTGAATTCTATTGTAAAATTAGTTATAATTTATAAATATAACTTAATTATAAATATAAATATAATTTGAATAATATTGAAATTTGTGTAATCATATAACCTTGATTTGTTCATAAGCACTGGAACTTCTATCGGTTTGAACGCTAATCTTGTCATTTCTGAGTGCTTCGGCTAACTCTTCAATAGTATCGATGGTTTGAGTCTTTAAGGGAACAGCCATTAGAGAGTAAAGACATTGACTATAACTTGATGTCAACACCAGACACGACAAAACCCAGAAAAATAGCATTGTTTTAAGGGATAAAAGTGGAGGTAAATGAAAATGAAACGGTTGTTTCAAGAAAACTGATATTAAGCACCAATTGAGATGAAGTCTGGCAAATCTGATTTGTTGTATGCATAACATTTTGATAAATAGTAAAACTATTAAAAGTGATACAATACAGAAAAGCCAAATCCACAAATCAAATACATTAAAAATGACCTCAAAATTAGTTTTTGGTTTCGGTAATGAAGTCATAAAAGTAGTTGTTGTTACGGTAAATGGATAAGAAAATTGTGCCGCTTCTGAGCGCTCATATGTTAACGATAGCTCCGATATACCGATATCTGCTTTCTATAGTTGTGTTTTAGATTTAATTTTATAATTTTAATTAATTATAGATAATAAAAATTTTAACAATACCATAGTATTTAATAGACCAATAATGCCCGTCCAAGATTTGTTAGGCAACAGATCTCCCCATTCATTATTACAATTAATGGCAGTATAAGTGAAATTAAAATGTCTGCTAAAAGTGGTTAACAATTTAAATTCAGTGCCGCCAGTCATTAGCCAACTATTATTACTTTTTTCGTATTGCATGAAAACGTACGGACCATTCTGTCAAACAAATTTTGAGTAATTTAACATGATCATTTTAATCATAAACAATAAATAGTTCAGTTTTTTTACATCATTGGCAGCCACATAAATATTGGTTGCGTTCAGATTTACCATAATTTAATAAATGAATACATTTTTATGAAAACATTTCCAATAAAGTATCCAAAATATTTCGATAATGTTTTGCCGATTTTATACTTTTGATCCTAAACTTTTCAAATATAGTAGAAAATGTTTCAACACATAAAAATTTAATTGCAAAATACTGTTTAGCTTTCTACTATATTTAATAACAATACTTATTATTAAATTTAAGTCTATTTTGCAATATATTTAACAAATTATATATCAAATTATTATTTTGATTTGTAAGCTAAAAAATTAATACATTGTGTGTTAAATAAGTATTTAAATTTTGAATCAATAATTTATTTATTATTATTGAATACATTTTACAACATGTATATTTATTTAATCAGCAATATTTTATAATATTTAATTTAAACAAACAATTATGTAATGCATTATAAATTTAATAATGCAATTTGTGAATTTTTAATAAATTATATCTAAAATATATCAAACAATATATTAAATAATGAAAAAAATGAAAATGCATTTAATAAATACTGCTAATACTTATTATCTAATTAACATGAAAAGTGGTTAAAAAATAAGTGAAGTCACTTTATCCATAGCTATCAACCAATTCATAGCTATTGAATATTCATTATCAGTTACATTACATTTTGGACTATTATATGCGGAACAAACATAAATAGTTTGATAGAAACACAGGTAATATGTCATTGGGTTATAATATTGTTCAAACATTTGTTTGTAAAACAATTTTGTCGTCTCATCTTTAATTGCATCTAATGTTTCGGATTTGAATTTCCAATAAGAGCTAACCAAATGAAATAATTATTATAAAAAACATTGAATTTTAATAAATAAATATTTACATATACTTTGATCGCAATTAAGCAACAAAAAAGTATAATAAAATAATTTTTTATGATTATATTTTTAGCATATATACCAACAAAATGCTCTAATTTTGCTGAATCCTAAATATGTTAATTGTATTTCAATTAAATTATGTTTGAATTCATTCCTAATTTGTATCAACTCTTTATCGTAGAGACGAATGTTAATGGCATTCCTTAGAAACTCCTGTCGATTGTCGGTAGAGTTACAGTAAAAGTCATTTTGTAGTTGTATTTGATTTTGAGCCCAACTAAACACCGTCCGGCAAATGACATTTGTGGTAAACTTGCGCACCACATAGTTGTGAATGATTTCCAGACGCTCATCGCGTTGCCTATCATTACAAAATAGCATTAAAGTATTTTAAGTATATTTAATTCACACAAAATGTGTGTCCAAACAATAGATTACTGGCAAAATATATTCATTGTCTCGTTGGTGTGCGGCAGTGAACCGCTTGTGAGTCCAAAATTAAGATCCAAAGCTTTATCCGCGTCTACCGTCTCAATAGGAGTGGGCTCTACAACAGTGTATGCTTTGAATAGTTTGTGTATAAAGCTATTTGTCCTCGAAATTGGCTCTAATCTATCGCTCACTACACCTTCGATGGCTCCGTTCATATTGTCGTATATTTGACTTATTATTTGAAGCACATCCGACATATTCTGCTTCTCACTTCTCACTATATTTCTATTCAAACTAAAATATATTAAAACTATTAATAATTTATTTTTATAATTTTCTATCATTTTATTTGGTTACTAAATTAGTTTATAGTATAAATTAAACTATATTTGTAAATAATCAATAAAAATACTTGAATTAACTACTTACAGATGTTTTAATTTAATTTAATTAAATACTAATGTCTTATGCAATGATGTAATCAGAAATATTTAATTACTAAAATCTATTATTAAAAGGTTTTTATTAAAAACCATATTAATATGTATTTTATTTATAGTTTAACATTCATATTATATTTAATTTTTTATTTGAAAAAAGCTTTAAACGTGTTATTATTTTAATTACTGTAATTAATAATTTTGTTTTGTTTTATATAATCAAAATATAAGTTTAAAATTTTTTTAATATGCTAACATAACTGTAAAAATAAGTCAGATTTGTAATATAGTTTAATGATTTTTATAATTATAGTTAAATGGTTTTAGTTTATTGGATAAGTTATACAATTTAAAAATTCGATTATTTATATAATTAAATATTTAAAGTTCAATGAAATATAATAATTGTTCTTGGTATTATTAATTAATAATAAGTTCAATGTCAATTATAAATTATAATTTATAACAATAGCTTTAATAATTGTCTAAAAAAGAGTTTAAATTAATCTGTTAATAATTTATGCTAGAACAATTACTATTTATCAAACCATTTATTATTGTATTGTGTATTAATTTCTATATAAAGATTATATGATTTATATAAATCCCTATAGATTTAAAATTTACAATTTGTAAATTACAAATAATTTTTTGTTACAAAACTTTCAATTTATAACATTTACGAGTAAATCATATAAATATGGATATTTACTTAACCAATTGCTTAAGATTTTATAATTTAGGATACAACTTACAATTGTTAGTATAATAATAGTAGTAACAATTTACAAAACAATACACTAGCACCACTACAGCACCACTGTAGAAAATTGTCCAGTTGCTTTTATACAAATTTTTACATATTTTGCAAATTTCTTACAAAGTTTTTGATGTCAAATGTAATCTAAAATTTCTAAATAATGGTTTGTCTGTCGGTCGGTCTACGCAATTAATAGATTAATAGTTTTTTAAAATCTGAAACTCCCAAATAATAGTTATTATATTAAATATATTAATCATTTTAATAATGAATTTAGTTTAGTCTGAATGTCACTACCATTCACTGGTGTTTTTTGAGTGAATATTTGGGGACAATAATTGAGGAATAAGTAAATCACTACTTAATTGCATAATAATAGCTATTGACTCTGGCATTGGTGAGTAACATCGAGTGCCCATTCATTGTAATTGAACTTATATTCTGTATTATTGATTCATTCATTAATATATAAGAAAGAGAGAGAGAGAGAGAGAGAGAAAGAGAGAGAGAGAGAGAGAGAGAGAGAGA